>JAAIXJ010000075.1:745516-910537 GCA_013403705.1 Heliconius hermathena
GAGGAATAGGACAGATAGAAAAGGGGAAAGGATGGGTAGAAGGAGAGGGTAGGAAAAAGGAGGGGATTAAAAGAAGGGGGACACCACTTTTACGGACTGGACGGAGGATATAACAAGTGGTGGCTCGAAGATCCGGGGTCGCGTACCCGTATGCTCAAGAACAAATATCGGGCAGATATTAGTCAGTGCACCCTCTGAACGCCGTATATATCTACTTTACTGTGTTTTGAAATCTGAAATTATTTTGACCATTTTAAAGGGCATCAAGTCCTAAGCTGCACCAGGCAGCAAGTACCCTAGCTACGCCACTGATTAGTAGTTAATACTAGCCGTATGTTCGTGGCATGTCTTATTTACATGCTGTTTATTGCATTTAAATTTCCGTCCAAGTTTATTTTATGTTTTTATATTTTCTAGGTCTATTTGTTTGACGCTATAATAACGGGTAACTTAAGGTTGAATTGTTTGTAAGATTATAAATATATTTTTTTTATATAAAATATTTAATTGCTTTAGTAGTCTTTTGAAATGATTATATATTTTTTTATAATTTATTTTCGTACTAGTTTCATAATTTATCAAAAAATAAAATTAAAAAAAAAAACCGTAAGAGCTACAGGATAAAATCTATAATACTATTTTCAGTACAGACTTATTATCTTAAACAAAAAGTCTTTCGAGAAGACTATATATCTCGCCACAAAACTCCACTATCCCAGTACCTGCCACGTAAACTCGAAGACGTATACGAGAACGTCGGAAGTGAATAATTTACCTATATTAAAACAGTCACGCCACTGGCATTTACGAGATCTTTGATGTCGAAGTAATCTCGAAGCGCTGCACTAGCCGCGGCTACGGGCGGTGCTCGTGGAGTTATCTCTCGCGAGTTACGATGAATGGGAACGTCACAGTGCACGGTGTTAGCCAAGATAAGGAGCGACATACGGCGGCCGGCCGGTGCAAGTGAGACACGCTACAGAGTACGGTGACGGTCGACAGTCTGCGCGGACCGGAATTTGTTTTGACTCGGACGCCAGCGCTCAGTCGTCAGTTGCAGCGGCGCGCGGCGCACGAGCCGCCCGGACTTGAACCCATACCACCGACGGTGTTACAACACGCGGCTCGTATCGAATTTGATAGCTCGTGACGCGATAGTGGATTAGATGACACGGTGACCATTCAAAACGGAGGACACCGTCACCTCGCTGACAGAGAGACAAAACAACACACCCGAGAAATGCAGATTTGATAGTTCAATATTACTTTTGTAACTTCGATAATTTGTGACACAACACCTCGGTTGTTCTGCCATGTGAGTGAAAAAGTGAAAGTCGCTCAGTTTTATCTGAAAAGTTAATGTTTTTTGTAATGTCCACGGGAATTTTCAATCAATATCTTTTAAAGTATTTTATTTATTATTTCTTAGCTTTCTTGTAATCATTCCGCCTGATGGCACGGCGCGGTAGTAGTAGTCTATTATGTGAATGAAATATTTATAGTCCGTTAAATCACCCCGCTACGAAGAGGTCCTGGAATGTACACTCAGGTAACGGTGGGCACATTTTCTAAATTATTTTTACAATGCCCCGAAGGAGTAAGTGGATGCATTTGGTGGCCGGCGTGGTCGCCGGCGTGACTCTCGGTGTTTTTCTCAAATTGTGTTTAAGACCATCTTCAAGAACTTCTATCGAAGCCTGTCCGGAAGCTAAATTGTATGTTGCGCCGGACCCGCTGTCCGTCATAGACCTAGGACCCGAGGAAACAATAAGCAATTCTAACAGAACTTTAGTGTTTGTAGGGGTTATGACGGCTGAGCAATACTTAAATACCAGAGCTAGAGCGGTTTTCGAGACATGGGCCCAAGATCTGCCTGGACGCATTGCCTTTTTTAGCTCGGAAATATCTAAAGCGCCCGGCTTGCCTTTGATACCGTTGAGAAGTGTCGACGACAGCTATCCTCCTCAAAAGAAATCTTTCCTAATGTTGTTATATATGTACGAACATTACGGTGAACGGTTCGAGTGGTTTATGCGTGCGGACGACGACGTGTACGTCAGAGGTGATAAATTAGGGGAGTTTTTGCGCTCAGTGGACAGTAGGAAGCCTCAGTTCATCGGTCAAGCGGGGAGAGGCACGAACAACGAGAGGGACGCGTTAGCATTAGATTATAATGAAAACTTTTGCATGGGAGGGCCGGGAGTTCTCATATCTCGAGAGACTTTAAGGCGAGTGGCTCCACACGTGAAGTACTGTTTGAAGCACCTCTACACGACGCACGAGGACGTTGAGTTGGGGCGTTGTGTTGCCAAATTCGCAGGAGTTTCATGCACCTGGAGTTACGATGTAAGTGTTCAACTCTTAACCTTGCGTAATTTGTTTTTATGTAAATGTATGTCTTGAAAATATTTTTAGGATTAAGTATGATAACATTTTTGAAGTCCTCATTTTAGATTATTATATGCGTAATATTTTGCTTTCAACGCAAACTAAGGCTTTTTGCTCTCACAGTTTCGTTAAACTTTTTAAAATTACTAATTCTCAGTTCATTGGAAGTCACAAGCAAATTTACAATTATAACTGACTCTTATATTTCGTTTAGGACAGTATTATAATTTTCTACCCATTTCATTACATTATGCCTTGTATATGATTTTTTAAGCATATGGCGCATTCTGTTGTTTAATTATACAACGTTTAACTAATTATAAAACGTTCTTGTGAATTTTGAATTAGCTTAAATTTCATTCTTCTTTCTGCTTCCTATTTAGGGACGAGTGAAACAATACCACACTCGCTTTATCTTATACATATTTATCACATATATATATAAAAACCAGAAGTGGTGAATTAAAATATGAAGAGACTCAAAAATTAAAAATTTCATACTTCTCATTTTAATTAATAGATACAATAAACAAAGTAATAATTCTCGTTATTACAATTATAAATATTCGTGAGGTTATATCTACCGACAAAAATAAAAATTAGCTTCTTAGTCACCTCTAGTAGTAAACTGTCCCTTATTGTTCTTATATATCCTTCTTTGATATACCGAAATTGACATTTCGATTAGAATTCTATCCGAGTGCTCATCGGCCAGGAAGGCTGGATCACCGCCAAGGACATTCACAAGGTTCACAATATGTGTAAAATTCGAAATTCGAAAACACAATGCAAATTGCACTTGTTACAATAATGTTTAAATAATCTTAAACTTTTCAACTTTTTAAAAATATTACTCAATCATTTTTGTTTAGCTTCCCTTTGGAAAGAAATTAATACTTTTTGTTAGAAAACGTATACAAATTTTTACTTATTGGGATTTGAACCTGCGTCTCTTGGAAACCGTCCGACTCTTGGGCGGTATGCTTAAGCTTTATTTGGTCTATTTGTTTACGTATAATGGGAACATACAAACACATGAAAGAGTCCCGATTAGTCGATCAGGTAGAACGGCGCGGCGGGTCGGGGCTCGGGGCCGGCTGTTGACAGTAAAAGGCCTTTGATGTATTCCTTCTTTGTGATTGTTTCAATTCTCGTGTTCTTGCAAATACATAAAGTGCAACTGGTTTGTTTTTACTAATATTTTGGATGGCGCTATGTTTTAGAAGTTAATTTTTATATTGGACGAAGTTTTTTTAGCTTCGTACTATCTCACATAGCACAGGGAAGCTGAGGTAGCCGTGTCAGGGAACCTGTTAAGACACTCCGCCCTCTATTTACGCCCAATTTTTGAAATAATTCGTATTCAGTCAACGCCGCTCTTGGTCTACTTTTCAGAGCGAAAAAATGAAAATATTTAATTCCCCCTCAACGCCCCCTCGTGGGAATCGAACCGCGTTTGTAGTCCAGACATTCTACCGATGCCGCGATGATCTCATATTAACGTAAGATATTGATAAATGAATATTAATTACTTTTAGGTACTAATTAGTTGCTACTATTGATCCAACTTTGTGTAACAGATATTATGAAATTAAAGCCTGTATAAATTAAAAGAGTAAGTAGATTATTTTGATGATATTAGAACACAGCGTAGAACGCTGAAATTTCTCATTTGTCCTTGAGGAGTACGGGGAGCACTTATAGACGATTTCCTGAATTTCCAAAGAGATTGATTACGCATGCCTCCATGCATCCACTATTGTGGAAGTAAAAGTTTATAATATTTGTACGAAATCCTTTCTAAAACACGAATCGACTTTTGACATTCTGTAAAACAAAATTTAAAAACTATTAAATATAATATAATGTAATACACGACTTCAAATGTTACAAATGAATCGTAACCCGACCAGCTAATCTTATGTAACTTTAGAACTTTATACAGCGTGATATAAGCCTATTGTCATTTAAGTTCACACGACGTCTCGTTCGTTCCAATTTCTGATGGAGATGAAAGTAGCGGAGTTAAATAATATTATATATTAAATTAAATTAAATCATCTTCACACTGTATCCCGCACACAGCAGGGTAGGCAGAGGGAACCTAGTGTTAAGACACTCCGTTCCCCACTTTCTGCCAAATTCTGGAGGCATTGCGTGTTGAGTGGCAGAAATTCAACGCCGCACTTAGCCCCGACACCAGAGCGAAGTAATGGAAATTTAAAATCACATATAATAAATATATTTTATATACAATAGCTATTGTGACGGAGTGGGTCAGCGTCTGAATGTAAGCGTCATGGTTGTGGGTTCTAAATCGCGAGTAGCGTAAGTAATTTATTTTCCCCCTCTATCAGAAGACAACGAACGATGAACGCGGCGTTGAGTTCCGTCGCTCAACACGAAACAAGGGACATTATATTCTATAGAGCCACAGAACGTCTAGAATCGTCGTATCCAAGTGAATACGGTAACCACGTGAAATTAAAAAATTAAAAATGTATTGTTTATAAAATATCCAATTGATAACAGCTCTGTGTTTTGATAAGCTTTTTATATTATTGTTTATGTAAAAACAATATATCAATATTGTTTAAAAGGAATTAATTAATTTTTACGTTTGCGAATCCATCAGTCAGTGTACTTTGTCATTTTTTTAGAATATAAAGGTGTAAGGCCATTGAAATTAATTTACAATTAAGTATATATCATAATAAGGCCGTCGTATGTGAGAGCATTCCAGTGTATTTTTTAACATTTTCAAAGTGTTATTCACACTTACGCTTTGACCACTAAGCCATACGTTCACAAGTAAGTTTCTCAGAACGTATGGCTTAGTGGTCAGAGCGCCTGGTCGGTTTCCAGGAGGCGCGGGCTCGAGTCCCGCTACGTTTAAATTTTTATATGTTTTCTAAATAAGTACATTCCAGTGTAATCGCAACGACTGTGGGTCGATCCTCATTCGGAGGAATGTTTATATTTATTTTCATTTTCTCGCTCTGGTAGTCTATTTATTATTAAATACTTTGTGGCCTCTTAACTACCCTAAATGTAATATAATATTGGAGATCCTTTGCACTGCAGTAAATATATCATAATGCTTTAGAACAGTTGTTCCATAATGTAGATGGATACGTGCCGTTAAGAGACTTATATAAAACTATTCCGTTACTAGTGACTGACTGACAACATACAGACGAATCTACTGAATTTAGAAAATCGAAATTTGGCATGTTGGCAGATCAGGAATTGATGATGATGATGATGAGATATCTCGGAATTCCTACAACAACAACAATAAGAAAAACGAGAAACGAGATTATTTGTTACATTTTTGCGGTTTTTAAAAATATTATTAAAACTTGTGTTTAATTTATAAATCCCAGCAATGAACTCTGAAACCATAACTCATTCATAGTTTCCACCGAATTTAAAATATTTTCCAAAATTGATTTCACATTCATTTTCTCTCTTATTTAATTAACACAATTTTAATATTGTTTCAGCTAAATTAGCCGCGGTCATTAATTTGTAAAAACACTTTACATACAACCAAACAACACATGTACTTGTTCTTATCACTGATAACAGAGACATAATGTATAGAGAGTAATAAAAAATGTCGATTCTATAAATCAAAGTAAACTTTAATTGCACTGCTTAGTCCACGAATGATCGTACTAAAAACGTGGTTGATTCGATTTATACCTATATACCTATTTATATATCGGCGGTCCGATACTTTACGTATCGAAGGTGAAAAATTGCAAATCTTTTTATTGCTGTTTTGAACTGCAAATGTGGGTAGTTTTCGATTATATACTCATTTAATATACGCATAAACGACGAAGATTTTTTTGAAATTTTGAAAAATCTTTTATTAAAACTCTTCTTAACAAAAAAGCTATAGAAACATTTGCGATTTTTCACTTTCGATACTTTACCTAGGGACCATCGATATATTGATTTTTTTATGTCCGCATATGCTATGGGTGAGATGGAACGAACACAGTGATGTGTTATTATTATTTCAAAAACTTTCTAAAAATTTAACGTAGCAGGACTCGAACCCGCGCTTCTTGGAAACCGTCCAAGCACTCTGACCACTAAGCCATGCGCTCTAATAAATAAGCAGTTTTCGTAATACATATTATGATTATCGTTATTCTTACCAATAATCATTGAGCTACTTGCTAAAAAATTGCTCTACTGAGATGTCAACAACAGAAATATAAAGAAGCTTATAGGAATTTCGACATCGTTTGACAGAAACATATAGCTTAATGGTTGCTGTTGGTGCGCTCGTGCGGCTTCAATGACCATGGTTCAGGTTCCGTTACGTTCAAGTTTTTAAAATATGTTTTTAATTTTTTTACTTCTTAATGTGAAATGATGCTTAAAAAATGTTAAAACTATCCACCATTCTGTTCTCCACTTTTTGTCAATCGTGTAGAGTGCGTGTTGGGTCAAGAAATTTGATTTTATTTTAAATAACAATAAGTTTTACAAGGGACGTGTTTTGAATCTATGAACGAGTATTATCGTACGCACAAATGTTTGATATAAATTAGTGAAATTTGTTAAAATTATGTTTATAGATAGAATAAGATACACTAATATCAAAACAATAGAATAGAATATACTTTATTGCACACAGAAATTTATTGGAAAGGCGGCCTCATTGCTTCAAGCAATCTCTTACAGGCAACCCTTGGTAAATAAAAGGCTAAATTTTAACAAAGAAATGGGCATAACTTTATAGTGCACAAATCGTGTAGAGTGCGTTAACAATATCCTTAAAGTAACCTAAAGAGACAATTAAACAACATATAACTTTGTCATTTAATTTTGTTAAAGTCATGATAATAAAAACGAATACAAACATACATAGTAGATAAATAAAATCAGCTTCACGCTGTATCCCGCACACAGCAAGGTAGGCAGAGGGAACCTAGTGTTAAGACACTCCGTTTCTCACTTCCCGCAGAGTTCTGGAGGCATTGCGTGTTGAGTGGCAGAACTTAACGCCACGCTTTGCCTCTATACCAGAGCGAAGAAATGAAAATATAAATGTAAATAAATATTTCATTTCCTCGAGTGGGGATTGAACCCAAAACCCGTCGATCTTATAGTCACACTTTGTGCCCCTGCGCTACGACTGGCTTCAGTAACATACATACTACAAACTATATAATAAGTATAACTTTTACTTAAGTATATATTTTCAGACTATTTTAACATTAATTTTAATATAAAAATACAAAATTATTTTATAAAATATCAAACTTTTTCATATATAATATAAGAAAAAAAAATGATGATTTCAAATTGTAACTGTAGTCTAATTATATTTACTTGTTCATTTAAACTAAAACTAGACTGACCATTTAGAACATTATGTTCGATTATAAATATCACCTTGTTTTATATAATTATATTATTCAACACAACCGGTTTTCGCTTTTATAAATTTAATTAATAATTATAAAAAATATTATATTCTTATACTTGTTTCTAAGGATTTTAATTATTTGCACATTACTGATATATACTATAAAATTATAAATGTATATGTCCATATACAGACTATAACTAACTATAGAATAAATATATGACACATCCGTAATAAAGCTGCTAGCTGGGTCAAAATAAAATCCACGTCCTCAGATAAATTTAGGCAATAACACTTACATTATTATTAACAATTCATAATTTTAGAATGGTTTCGTTTTGTTAAACAATTGAAATAAGTTAATGGGATACTAATATTGTAAAACTGAAGTTTTTATTTTGATTGAAACTGGAGTTACTGGTCCAAATTGAAAAAAATACTTTTGTGTTGGATTGTCAATTTATCGTGGAAAGCTATAGGCTATGTTATATCGCCCTAATCATTTCTATGAAGTCTACTGTACCAGCGCTGTAGTTAGCTGCTACAGTGTATCCTGCATACAGCAGGGTACGCAGATTACTTAGTATTAAGACACTCCATTTTCTGCTGAATTTTTGAGGCATTGCGTAATTGTTGCCGCGCTTTACCTAGACACCAGAACGATGAAATGATTAAATATTACATTTCTTCAAGAAGGAATCGAACCCACAACCTGTAGCGTTCAGACACACGTTTGTGCTCCTGTGCCACGACTGGCCTCTATGCAGGCCAGTATTGCATAGAATATTTTAAGATTATCAGGTCTAAATAACTAATTTCATATGAAAAATGTGTTGTAACAATAATATGTAGCAACTTTCACCAGTGTTCTACACAATGGATACCTTACAAGTATAACTGATGTAATAGAATCTGTCACAGTGTCAATAGACTTAAAATGCTATTTTCTACTCGACTGTACCTAAAAACTTTATAGTTAAATTATATTAAATATAAAAACACATTTTTTTTGTTTTTTTTTTTGTCGTCGATCATTGAGAACATTTTTAATATAGAACGTCCATACTAATATTATAAACCTCAAGAGTTTGTTTGGCTTAACACGTTAATCTCAGGCGTACCTCCTGAAACATCGGGAACTAAAATTTTGATATCCCTACCTGTGACGTAACCCTAGGTTCCCACCTATTTCCTTTGCAATATATCATCTGTGTAAATATTTTAAAGGTGTACATAAATACAATTACACATACATTCTATCCGGAACTTTTCAATATAAAAGATACAAATTGAGCAAACTGCCGTTATATTAGGTTCAATGTCTTTGCTAAATATTAAGCTAAAAACCTTCGAGTTGGAGCGATGCAACCGGTTTTAAAGGAGAGTAACGCGAAGTGATCGCAGATTGTATAATCACAGAGCCCCCAGAATCCGGGCGTGGATTATAATATTATTATTTTTTATCTTTTACAAAATTAAATAAATAGAATATAAAATGTAGTGTTGTGTCACTCTTTTTATTTTTTTTTGTATCCTGCATATAGCAGGTTCCCCATTTCTCTTTCTTCCACTCTTTTTATTTAACATTTATTTAGACCTACGTGTGGTATAGCGGAATACAACGCCGCATCTTAAAAACATATATTTCATAGAACTTACAATGCATAGTTACAATTGGCAGCAACATTTAAAAAAGAACTATAGAAGAAACTATATCGTTGAAATGTATCTACGTTTATAGATACTATTTCTAATATTATCACGAAACGCAAGGTTTTTCTTATCAGTAAAATGCGTAAGTCACATCAATACCAACCGGCAAAATATGAAATTAGCTATATTTAAAAAAAATAACAAAAAATCAAATATATGCTTATACATTGGGGCAGACTGTAAACGTGAAAGTTGTGGGTTTGATCCCCACTCGGGAAACGATTTACTTTCATTTCTAGACCAATCGCTGCCAAAGTGGGGAAGTGAGGAGTGTCTTAACACTATACAGACTAAAAAAAAAATACTAGAAACCAAGTGAATTTACCTTTTAACACAAGCAATTCATTTTATTCTTCTTAAGCAGCATTTGTACGCCAATCTGACCTCCATCCAATATCGCAATGTCATTGGTCGTGATAAGATAATCACCGAAATCTGAACTCGTTCGGCGCCTCGCTGATAACGCGAAGACGGAAGGAATGGCATACTTTAACACTTTAGTGCAGATTTACTCTTTTACATTTATTTATATGGGCTCTTTAGTAATTTTACATTTATTTATATGGGCTCAGTATATATTTTTCCTTTTCTCTAATTTTTCTCGAAGGCCGGCAACGCACCTGTAGCTCCTCTGGTGTTGCACGAGGTCGTGGGCGGCGGTAATCACTTACCATCAGGTGACCCGAACGCTCGTTTGTCTTGTCTTTTCCATAAAAAGAAAAGTTTTATGAGATGAAGATTAAATAGAGCAAAACGTAGTGATATTTATTTCATTTGTTTTTATATTCACGTTATATCCCACTTATAACAGAGTGAGAAAATGAAACTAATTAATTATTCCGGAGAATCGAACTAGCAAACGTCGCGTTTAAAGGCAGACGGTTTCTCGTTGCACCACGACGTCAACTAAATACATTTTAAATATAATATAATACATATTTGTCTCCTTTAAAGAGTATTTACTTGAAATGTCTCATCTTAGAGCCATTTTGTTTTGTTGTTTTATTAATGTAAATATTGTTTATTGTCAGTCTTCAGTACAATATAGTAGATCACTCACGCAGGTTGACAACCTCTGGTCAATTGATCTTAGGAGGACTTTCTAGGTCTAGTCCCCGCATATCCTCATTGACTAAATACATAAGTTACTGAGAAAGGAAGTACTATATATGGGGAGGGTCACAAAAATAACTCGACCAGTTAAAGTTAGAAATACATATAAAATTGGTAAGTATCTTACGGTATTTGTGAGTGTTTAAATGTTTGATTTACATTGAATGTTTCTTTAAGTTTGATAGTCAGTTTAAATATTTCTCGTTCAGCTTCTCCATCTTCAGTATTATTGTGGGGGAAGAAATAAACTCTAACAAAGAGGCCAGTCGTGGCGCAGTGGCACAAAGTGTGACTGTAAAACCGACTGGTTGAGGGTTCGATCCCCACTCGAGGAGATGAAATATTTACTTAAATTTATATTTCCATTTTCTTCGCTGGCTGTCGAGGCTAACCGCGGCGTTGAGTTCTCCCACTCAACACGCAATGCCTCCAGAATTTGGCAGAAAGTGGGGAACGGAGTGTCTTAACACTAGGTTCCCCCTGCTGCTGTTCCTCTCTGCCTACCCTGCTGTGTGCGGGATACGGCGTGAAGCTGATTTATTTATTTTAATTTAAAAAATAAACTCGTATAAATTAATGTCTGAAAAATTGAGCAGAAAGTGAGAAGCGGAGTGTTTTGTCACTAGGTTCCTAACCTAACCTTTTATATGCAGGATACAGTGTAAAACAAAAAATATATATAACAAGTAATTCAATTAGTTTTTTACAATCGACATTTTCCATTAACCCACAAGTAACAGCCGCGTCATTATTTGTCTTATTTTAACAAACATTTTTAGTATAGCTAAGAAAAATTATCTGCACTTTTGTGTTTGAACATTCAAACCTTTCATCTTTTCCACGGCCTCTTGTGAACATACAAAAAAGAAAGAGTGACCTCGTTCCTTTATGGTTGAAATGGTCAATAGATGTATATGTACGTAGTACAGTACTTACACTGAAGTTAAAAAATTACACGTTGCAGGAATTTGAATTTTGACCCACGTTTCTTTATTTGTATAATAAGCATTAAGATAGATAGACGAAATCTCAAATTCAACGCTCAAATCTAAATCGAACCCTAAAATTAAATTTTCCAATTGGATAATTTTACTTCAGATTATTTAATGTGTTTCGTGGTTCCTCCTTTCTGTACCTTTTACCCATTTGGCCAGACACAGAGCGTTGGTAGCGAAATAAAATGTTGCTTTCCATTTTATGGCACATATAATAGAAAAGGCAGAGAGCTTCACTTTCTCCTGAGATTTCAGCCCGAATTTGATACATTGCGTATTGAGTGGCGGAACTTAACGCCGTGTTTCGATTTTTGTTGTTCGAATTCACGACTATTGCTTTTACAGCTGGAGGTCATCTGACAACCTTCTCACTGCGTCACGTGGCCTCTAAGATACACTTTAACCAGATTGATGAACCAAAAATTTAGAAATAAAAAAATACTTGAATAGAACCTACCTATACATAGAACTACTTCGAAACCTACCTTAAGTTATATACTCACTTGCCAACTGCACAAAAAAAAATCAATTTCAGCATGTTCTAAAATTCTAAAATATATGAAAAAGAAGAACTGAGGCCAGTCGTGGCGCAGTGGCACAAAGTGTGACTGTAAAACCGACTGGTTGTGGGTTCGATCCCCACTCGAGGAGATGAAATATTTACTTAAATTTATATTTCCATTTCTTCACTCTGGTGTTGAGGCAAATCGCGGCGTTGAGTTCTGCCACTCAACACGCAATGCCTCCAGAATCTTAGTGAGTGAGTGTCTTAACACTAGGTTCCCTCTGCCTACACTGCTGTGTGCGGGATACAGCGTGAAGCTGAAAAAAAAGAAAAAAATATATATGAAAAAGAAAAAGTTTTTAAAGATTACACAATCTAGAAACGTTCTGGTATATTATCATAATGTTTTATTTTTATATCGATGTGGAAAGCCGATAATCCCTGAGTCGATGATAAATTGTATTGGCTATATTATAGTTCGTCCGGTACGCTTTATTTGTAATCGTGGATCGATAACTTTTTGCTAATGCTATAAGTGTTTTTTTAAATATATTTTAATAGTTTCTTATGAAACCACGATAGATTATTATATTTTTTTTTATATATATTTTTGTTTTGTACTAACAAAAACGACCTTATAAATTTTCTATCTAAGAGAAGGAAAGTTTTATAATAAGTAAAATGTGCGAAGATAAAAAAAAAGTTTTTTTTTATGTTATACATATATATACATAAATCTGTATGTATGTGCATCGCCAAAAAGAATTTAGGGAAAAAAAATATGTATATCGATTTTCAATTTTAAAAAGATTAATTAAAAAACAATTTATTATAAATATATATATTTTATAAATTATATTAATTATAATACCGAAATTATTAAAATAATACTTTTATAAAATATTTGATCAAGCCAGTAAGATACTAAGATCACGGCCTACGTGAGTTCATCTTAACACTGTGTTGTTTGTTAAAGCTTACCTTGAATATATTACAGGTTTTTGCATTACGTCGTATTTACATAAACAAATTTGTTATTTAAACCTATATTTACGTATAGAGCTCGATTCAGTTGGCACAGGGTCTGATTGTTGACACGACGGTTGTAGGTTCGATTCCCATTCGTAAAGAATTATTTTCATTTCTCGATCTCATAACAAGATACATTCCGTAAGTCTTGAAAATTTGGTGGAAAATGAGGAACGTCCTAACTAATAATGTTTTAACTAACTAATAATGTTTTAACTAGTTTTCCTCTGTTTATCCTGGATATGCGAGATGTAACGTAAAACAAAAAAAAAAGCAAAGGAGTATTGATTACTACTTGTTGACTCAACCTTTGCCCAGGTGGTTTCGATTTCCCATGAAATATTTTCTAGCGGTAAAATGCAAAGACATAAACACTTTATTTTTTACTACATATTTTTTTAGCTTCATGCTGTATACAGCCTGAGAGCCTAAGAACCTAATGTTGAGATATTTCCAGCCCATTAAGACAATTCCGTTCCCCATTTTCCGATTGAGGCCGGTCGTGGCACAGCGGCACGAGGAGTGACTGCAAAATCGACTGGTTGTGGGTTCGATCCCCACTCGAGGAGATGAAATATTTACTTAAATTTATATTTCCATTTCTTCGCTCTGGTGTCGAGGTTAAACGCGGCGTTGAGTTCTGCCCCTCAACACGCAATGCCTCCAGAATTCGGCAGAAAGTGGGAAACGGAGTGTCTTAACACTAGGTTCCCTCTGCCTACCCTGCTGTGTGCGGGATACAGCGTGAAGCTGATTATTTTCCGATTTCTGGAGGCATGGAATATTGAGTGCCAGAACTCAACGCCGAACTTTGACTCGTTACCAGAGCGAGGAAATAAAAATATTGAATATTTTATACCCTCGAATTTGAATCGAACCCACAACCTGTCACGTTTACAGTCACTCGTTTGCGTTCCTCCACCGCGACTGGCCTCAATAAGTAGATATTTATAAAATTATAATATTTGTAAAGTGACAGATTGATATTAATAAAAAAGATGTTTTCTTCACATTATTTAAATACAAAAGATGACAGTAGTATAATTAAATTAAAGGTCGCATATATTAACAAATTTTAATTTATAAATTAAAAAAATACATATTAAAAAATATATTATAGAGGCCAGTCGTGGCGTATTGGCACAAACTGTGACTGTAAACTACTACTGCGCTACTGGTTGTGAGTTTGATCCTCACTCGAGGAAATGAAATATTTATTTAAATTTTTATTTCTATTTCTTCTCTCTGGTGTCGAGGCAAAGCGAGGCGATGAGTTCCGCTACTCAACACGCAATGCTTCCAAAATTTGGTGATATGTGGGGAACGGAGTATCTTAACACTAGGTTCCCTCTGCCTATTCTGCTCTCTACGGGACAGCGTGAGCTGATTCAATTTTTTTTTATTATATACTCTATCATAGAGACAGCTTTATAATATAAAACGTATAAAAGTTTTATTTTACAACAAAGCCCGTGTAGTTTAAACCATAAATAATTTAAGCTGAAGCCTTTATTAAGTCTTTAAGTTTTAGTTTTATCTTTTATATAAGATTACAGACATAATATCCGGCGGATGTTGTTTTTCAAAGGATATAGCTTGTTAGTAATTATTGCGTTTTCTATGTATTTATTTTATATTCTTCATATATATATGTTATATTAAAAAAAATAGGACAAGTATTTAATTATAAAGTAATATATTATATAAAAATAATAGTCTTCGCTTTTACCATTTTTTAGAGTAAATTAAAAAAAAAAACAATTGTTTAGCCTCCTATATTTTCCCACATAGCAGGATAGGCTGAGAGAATTTAGTGTTAAGACACTCTGTTAATCACGCACCGCCAAATTATCGAGACATTGCGTGTTCTACTTCTCAGGTAGAATGTGGTGGTGAACGGACTTGCTTTCTCGAAAATTAACTTAAATGGTATTGGGAAAAGTAACCTTATAAGCGTTTATAAGGTTTATAATTAAAAAGGTACAATATGAGAGGTACTATTACTAATATGGATTGATTTGGTTAAGCCACATTCATTTCGTTGGGAAACAGATGAGTGTGCAGATAATCTTCAAGTTTCAGAGGTTCTTTAAAACAGTGAAAAAAAAATTAATACCGTTAGCAATCTTCATTTGTAGTTAAGAGCCCATAAATATAGATTTTTCATTTTCTTATTTATTATAATTAGTGAATACTCTACAAAACCCTCTAAAAATATTAAATAAAATAAACGTGTAAAAGATTTCATTAGTTAAAAAAAACTTTATTTATAAAGATTGTTGTGACCTATTGTCGAAGGTACATGGGTTCAAAATTCGTAGAAACTAATATTAAAATTGTTCATTTCAAGTTCTGTCATTGACATTTGGCGATATTTGTGGTTTCGATTCCCATTCGAGGAAAGTATTGTATTTATTTTCCTGCTCTGACAGCTTCAAACAAAGAGCAGCATTGAGTACTAATATCTTGAATTCGACCCTTAAAGTGAAAGAAAAAGGAGTGTCTCAAAATTAGGGTCGAAAAGCTATCTGCAAGATTTATTGTTCGGTGAAAGAAAAAGCCAAATAACATTTAAGTCAAAGACCTTAGTAATAAAAAAAATTATGCTGTTAGTTGCCTATCTACATACGGGTAGTATTAAGTGTTAACTTACCTACTGATTTTCCATTTGCATTAACTAATTCAAACGGTAAATAACCTGAGGTTATACAGCTTTACTAGGTACAGTTATTTATGTTTTTCCATATTGTACCAATTAGGTCTTTTATAGGCACTCGGTGACCTAGTGATTTTTCACTATCTAGTGAGTAGTGGCACATTTCTTCGTCAATATCTGAAATACTGACAGCTATTTACATATATGCATATATCGTTAATTTAAATAAACTAAAAGTTTTTTAATTTTAATAAGAAATGTGTTAACTTTTACGGTAGGATTCCCTTTGCTATTGACGAAAAAAAATATACTAAAATATACTAAGATCTATGCATAGTATTTATAGAACTAGCTCAAAATAACAGACGATGACGCGTCTAAGGTTAAATATATACATATGAACACACGTACTGTACATACAGGTGCAATACGACTCACCTTCAAGTATATAATAAAATATTTTTAATACAATATACATACTCTTTTTCACTGAAGCCGTTGTGGCGCAGGGGCACAAGTGTGTGACTGTAACGCGACGGTGTTGGGTTCAATCGAGAAAAACCCACTCGAGAAAAAGTCTGGCCACACTTTCTAAGTCTAGAAGCTTCGCTGTGTTGTCTGTCAGTCACGTCGCCAGATTATATGTAGATTAATTTTGGTATTCGATAAAATATCTTATCGAATACTAACACTGTACACGATTAATCGCTTAAACTTAATCCTCTTACGCCCAATATTAATAACCTATCTCCAACGTCAATCTTAGATTGTTTCATACATCTATCCAATCTAGAGATTGGATAGATGTATGACACAATATAAGATTGACGTTGGAGATAGGTTATTAATATTGGGCGTTAATGTGTAAAAGTCGCCAATATCAAATGTCTTATTTTATACCACTAGTATAGAACACACATTACCCGTGTTACTACTACTACTAATGTTTTACTAATATTTTCTTATATATATTCCACGTTACTCACGGCTGTATAAAAAAAAACACCTACACAACCTTTTAAATAGAATAGAAAAATGTAAATATAGGTTAGTTTCTGCAGCAAGAGTGGGAAAACTGATCGAGATGAGACGAAAAACTTTTATACAATCGTATATACAAGAATAATCAATATACATATTTTTTTACTCCCTATGAAACAGATTTTGTCTGTGTGTCTTTGTGTGGCACCGTAGCTCGTGAATGAATGAACATGTGCGATAAATTGGATGAGGTTTTTTTCAATCGAAAGCCTTGTTCATCTCCTTAAGTGCTAGAAGCACTTTTCCAAAACGAGGTAGTGATTTTTTGGGGCAGAGGTTTTTAAAATTTGTAATTTTGTTTGCTCGTTTATTTCCATAATCAGTCTAAATCAGACAGATTCTGTTAGGGCTCTTTTGTAATAGTCTCTATGATAATTTAATTCTCACGCAGATCATATTCGGTTAACTAATTTGTTAATGTAGTAGTCAGTGACCACTTGCTACTATTTACTACGGTTCGGACTTTGACCTGTATAATAACAAACATTTTTTTAAAATATAGTTTTATACCGTATAGCAGTGTACTCAGAGAGAACGTAGTGTCAAGACACTTCGATATCCACTTTTTTTCTAGAGTAGGGAATTAATAATAATTCAATGCTCCCAGTGGCAATTAAACCCCTAACAAGTTTTTTTATTTGAATTTATTTATAATAAATTCTTTATACCATTTATTATTATGTACTAACGGCTCGCCCACGGCTTCGCCCGCTTAAAATACTTGATTATTGATTTATAATAATAAGCAGAATTGATCGACAACTATAATGACTTCTAATATGATTTTTTTACGACATTATCGTCAAAGAATTTTTGATTGTTTTAAATAAAAAAATACGACCATTGTTGATATTTGATATTTATAAAATATACATAAAGCTAATTATTTATTACACGTATATATTTTTGTAACTTTATGTTCTTTTTACCTATATAATATACTCTGTTAAATGTGCTGATGTCAGTGAATAATTTAATTTACTCATTCAGAAACAGCCTTAAATGTTAAATTATTGATTTGAAGGATTCATAATATTCTTTGTAAAATAACTGTAATAATTGCATATTAACTCCTGTACAGTTTTTAAATTAGTTACATATATTATATGAACGAACCAACCAAAAAATCTTTGTATTTACTTGATATTTCTTTCAAGATCGTTCTTTATCTCTGTGTTGAATTAATTACGACTTAAACTTAACTGTTATGATTTATGAAGGTAATCTCCACTAACAATTCAATTTTGTTTACTTTATTGTATAAAATATTATATAATAGTGCTTCAAAAATATATATTTTTATCAACAGTCATATAACCCAGACGTTTCGAATGTCATTCTTTAGCCAAGAATCTTACCAGCGCGATTGCTATATAACATTCGCAGGCAAGCTAATGCCTTGAGTTCATTCAAATGACGATAACTTTTTTTTTAATGAACCGATTTTAATGAACTAAACTTTAGTAGTGAAGTTGAGTTAAAACAAAGCAATTGGTGAAATTAATACTTTCAGAGAAAAATGTGGACAAAAATATCGACAGACAGACAGACAGACAAGAAATTTAAAAAAAATCTTTTTGCTTTCTATTATTCTTTTTAAGTGTCCCTCTATCCATTTCAGTCAAAATTACTAAATATACAGACAAAATATTTTTACTGTCTTATCATATATAGAGATAGAGATAATCTTTAAATAATTTATTTATGTTATCTTATTCCCGTAATAGCACAAAAGGCAGAGAGCACCTGGGATTGAAACACTTCTCTCTGAATTTTAGTATTCTCTCTGTCTGTTGTAATTTTTAACACATTGTGTGTTGAGTGGCGGAACACAACGCCGCGCTAAGTCTTGTTACCAGAGCGAGGAAATAAAACAATTGATTTTTACGAGTAGTAATCGAACCCACAAGCGCTGCGTTTACAGCCAGACAGTGCCGCTGCGCTATGGAAGTTTAATTTTGAAATGTGCATTTTATATTTTTTAATTATAAAGTTGTAGGCAACAAAGCTATATAAACGTCTCTTTTACGGGTGTCTTGAAGGTTTTATTCTTTAATGGGTTGCTTTATGTTCATGAGAAACTGACTTTACAATTATTTAATTATTTAAGACTTGTCCGCATGTTATTTTATGTATCGGACACATATTTAAATGAAGATATAAAAAAATCTATTGAATACAACTAACAATACGTAAAAAAAGAATGTTGAAAAATACGCAAGCTGGCACAGACTCCAAAAGTAACGGGTTTCAAATAGTGATAAATAGGTAGCTATAAGCTATGCATACTTAAATGAGAATCAGTAATTTTATTTATTATTTAAGTTTTTTGTTATTATTTATGCAAATATATAATAATTAAAAATATTATAAAATATATTTTAATTATAACAATATAAGCAGCAATGCCTTTAGAACCTGTAATAAAATAGGATTAATTCAAAATAAATAGCTTCATAAATCTAAATAAAAGCATACGATATTATTTGATTATATCCCAGATTATATCAATTATGTCATTAAAATAAACATACATAAGTACATTCAATCGTTCGTTACTCGTTGTGCGTGAATAGACACGGTTGTTACAAATCCATTGGCGCATAGTGACATGTAGGTAGAGGTACCATGTAACCAAGCAATTTAGTACGATTTTTTTCTTCATCTGATATTGAAGATGTGGTGTCAGGGCAAAGCGCGGCGTTGAGTACCGCCACTCAACACGCAATGCCTCCAGAAAGTGAAGGAAAGTACAAAGGGAACGGATTGTCAAACGGATTGTCAAACGGATTGTACAAAGGGAACGGATTGTCTTAACCCTAGGTTCCCTCTGTCTACCTTGCGGTGTGCGGGATACACCGTGAAGCTGATTCGACTTTGATTTATATTGAAGAATAAGATTTTTTTATATAATAATTGAATTAATTTTTTATTACCAGTTACTAGTAAGCTAGTATTATTATTATGTATTTGTATATAGGTACATCGTAATAATTATTTTATTATATTAACGTATATTTAAAAGGGTACAAAAAAGCAATAAAATAATTAAACTTCTTATGTATAAGTATTTTATAACATTTTAGTATTATTAATTAAATAAAGAGACTGGTATTTACGTAATTATGACGATACACTAGCATGCTGCCGCTCGCCACTCCCTTAATAATTTTACACTACGAAAAAACGATTTACCTTCTCTAAATATATAGAATATTAATAATTCTACATTTATTATTACTAAAGCTCTTATTATTATCACTAAAACCTTAATATATTTTACTTGAATTATTTAATTTAAATAAAAATGCCAAAAGACCGTCCAGTACATGAGTGACCCCTCGAACTGTACCTACATTCAGCATTACTTAGAAACATGCAAAACATTGCAATTTATGCCCTAAAATTATTTAAATTTAGGGTTAAAATTGAGTGAACCGCTTAGATAATATCAGAGCAGTTTTCACGGTCGTCGAGGACGCAACGTCACCTACATCTGCCAGGTCAGTGGCCTCTGAAATTGGTTCACTACCAAAAGTAACTCACAATTCTTTAAAAGTATTTTTAATTGGATTTAGCTTGCAGAGTAACAGTTTGAAGCTATTCTGTAATTTAAATATGCTAATACATTAGTGAGTTGTATTTTAATTTAGGTGTATGTAAATTGTTATAAGAATAGATAATAACAAAATGTTAGTTTTTTTTTAAATAGCTGTATTTAAGAGTTGAACTCAGGGTATTTTTGGCCTTGATTAATATTATAATTTTTTTACGGAGAAAAGATATCACAAACAAGTTTGGACAATTTTTACAATTAACTGTAAAGGGAAAAAATGCGTTAAACTGTAATCGGTGAAATATATAATGCTTATATAATCGGGATGATTTAGTATTAAAATACTAATTATCATTGTCAATTTTTTTCGCGCATACGTAGCTGGATCTATAGAATACTACCCAAGATTACAAATATCATAACGTATGCTTATTTTACCTTATTTTATTTTTAATCGTTGTTAAAAACTTTTTATTATTTTGTTATCACATTTATTTCCGTTTTATATTTATTTTAGAGTTAGCAGAACACGTGAGGCGTTTCAAAAATAGGCACGAGGAGTATATACTTAACCTGATTTCGTGGAGTAATTTATAATAGTTTCAAGTTTACCAGATCTATTATTTATTGTAAACTATTTACAAACCATTAGGCAGTTCGTGTTGCGATGCGGTGCTCAATAAAAATACAGGTTTATATACACGCGGTCTGTTTGTTTATTTTTTTTTTGACGATGATGGCCTGATTTTGCGATGACAAGCGCAAAATATTCTTATTCGATAAGTCATTCCGTACTTTATTAATTATAGTGACATTGGTCTAAAATGGACAGAGAGAATGTTTTTTTCTTTTGTATGAAAAATATTTGTGGTTTGCAATATGACAACATTTAACAGAATTTCCTGGAACCTTCATCGCTTTCCGGATATTCCAGCTTTATACTATTGTCTAAATGTAATCTTTAGGTGAGTTTAATTTTTAAAACTTAAAATTTTAGTTCTTTTTTAATTTTAGAATAGAAAAGTGTTAGCTATTTGACGTCTAATAGGTAAGCGAGTGTAATTTAGTATTAAAGCTGAATCAAGTAAATAAGTCTTTTATAAATTAAATAATAAAGATCAAAATAGCTTGATTTGGTGTAAACGTGTAAGGGCCATGAAACTGTTAGCTTACGTTCCTAGAAACGACAGTTAACACTTCTAGTTTTATTGATACTGAATCTTACCAGAATAATTTAAATAATTGTATATGTAAGAGAATTTAACTATTATTGCCCTTTAGATTGCATATATACTCAAAAACATTTTTTAAAGAATGTAAAGAATTTTCATAAAAAGATAGAAAAAAGATATTTAATATATTTTTTTTTAGAAAATATCGTAGCTCAACTAACGGTAGCTAAATTATTTTAAACTAGACTAGAATAAACTTTTTTATAATAAATATTAATATTTTATTTGAATTTAAATTTTAATCATTGTACTTATAATTCAAATGATAAATATGTTCAAATGATATTTTATTTAGTATAAGTATATGGTTTTTTATAAGTAACAAAATATAAAATGATTTGAATACTTGGAAGAGATTACAGTTTTGTTGAAAATTCGGATAAGACATGGCTGGTACTGATATTCAAAATTAGTGGGTAGTTGATTCTCGTGAATGTCAAACACTGGCATTAAGGACAAAGGTTCTAATCATATGAGAACTCAGGATTTATCTTGTAATGTATATACGCGATCGTCGTGTTCACAAATTTTGATTTTAGGAATATATAGATACATTTTTTTTTTAGTTTCGTACACAACTAAGACACATGCGTTCCCCATTTTCCGCCGAATTCTAGAGCTTGTTCTTTGGGGGAATCGAAAGGACGCTATGCCTCGACATCAGAGGGAAGAAATGAAATGAGCCAATAAAAAAATGAAGAAATGAAAGGAACAAATATTTCATTTCCTCTAATGGGAATCGATCGTACAACCCGTCGCGGTTACAGTCACACGCTTGTGACTCTGCGTCACGACTGCATCAAGACGACCTCAATATTTGAACTTCAAAATAATGTAATTCTTAGCTTTGATCAGGCGAGTAATTTGGACATAAGGACAGAAAGTAGGAGACTTTTAGTAGCACAGATGTAGATTTTTAAGTAAGTTAATATATGTATAGTTAAATTGATCATTCTTTTTGCGGCTCAAAACCGATCATTTTTCGTTAATGCTAATTAACGACTAATTAGTTATTACGACATGTTATACATTTATACGTATAGTTAGAATATGACAGTTGACATTCGATTTTTTTGGTTACTGTGCTTTCGGTTTTTTTGATGTTTTAATTTTTTTATGTATGATTGACACATGGGCGTGTCGCGATAATCGACGCGGCGAATCGCAATTCATCCGACCAAATTTTCGTCCCATTTCGAAAAACAGAACATTTGTACCTCCTCGTGCCTTTTTTGGTGACGCCGGGACAGACAAAAAAGAAACGAGACGTCTGGTCACGTTATGTATAGTGTGTAGAACTGATTAATTTGTTTTATTACGTTATGTTTCACGATAAGATATATATAAAAAAATTAAAATGTAATAAAAATTCTTTAATTTAATAAAGTTCTTTAATTATGTTTTATAACAAATAGATATGTTATAAATCGGCAGAGATGAATCACATGTCCTTTAAATTACACCGAATTAGAAGATAACGGTTTATAACAAACGCTTTCCCAGAACGCGCCGAAGCCAAGCTACGCCCATATTGTAATATGTAATATATCGATAACATCTTTACTCTAAATAATTATGTTTTATTATTCTTTTAAAAGTGCGCCGTTCTTATCTTAGTTCGAAGATATATTTTTGTATAAATTTCTGTAATTCTGCATAATAAACTAATTGAATAACTTCTTTGAGGCCAGTCGTGCCGCAGCGGCATGAGGTGTGACTGTAAAATCGACTAGTTGTGGGTTCGATCCTTATTCGAGGAGATGAAATATTTACTTAAATTTATATTTCCATTTCTTCGCTCTGGTGTCGAGACAAATCGCGGCGTTGAGTTCTACCACTCAACACGCAATGCCTCCAGAATTCGGCAGAAAGTGGGGAACGGAGTGTCTTAACACTAGGTTCTCTCTGCCTACACTGCTGTGTGCGGGCTACAGCGTGAAACTGATTTTTTTTGAATACTTATTAAACAATAGGTAAAGTTGTAAACTTTATACAGAAAAAAGCAAATGTTGAATTTCTTACCGTTTCTTGTCAGCAAAACTCTAACTTCTTGTCTGATAATGTATCCGTGTATTTGTCTTTTCGTTTAATTAAATAAACTAGATTTATTAGATTTATCTATAATAACATTGTATGCTTTAAATATTGAAGCGTATCAAGTGTACCATAAAGATACATATATTTATTAATTCAAATGACAGTTAATTAACAACTTTGAGGACTCGTCGTCAAGTGGACGTAATGGAAAGAAGAGAAAAAATAAGATTTTGCTATGTATTTTATTTAGTTCTAAGCTATAGTCTTTAATTTGAAATGAGATAAAAGATTATTTTATAGTACAGGGGCTCCCCGAACTATAATAATATTTTCATGCTACGTTATTTTTAATTTCTTCGGAGAGCCAGATATTTAATTTTATAAACAAGACATTACATTGTCACGTTACTTGTTATTATTGTTTATCTTTTCATTCTGAAAGGCAAACGCTTATCCTCCCTCCCCTCCCCCTTCTCCCCCAGCTACCTCTTTAACTCTCATCTCTCCCTCTAGAGGCGCCTCTGGTAGGGTACTCCTCTTATATAGTACTTACACGATATAAATAAAAATTCAACTGTTTGATCAGTCACAAGATCTACAACCTATACGTATTACCTATGTAATGAAAAAAGTGTCATCATAAACATTTCGCTCAGATATAATCAGCAGTTTTTGCGTAACTAACATACAAACACAATTTTTTACAAATTTAAAAATATTAGCTAAACATGCTTTTTACATACATCTATAATTAAACTGCCATTGACATGTGTATGTATCCTAACGTAACCGGTTCTTGTTAAAACACTCAGTTAATCAACAAATTTTGTAAATTGTGTAACATTGAGTATATCTACGATTTATGTGATGTTGTAAAGTGAGTAGACTACTACTACTACTGCTACTACTACCACTACTACTACTACTACTACTACTACTACAATGCTGCTATTAAACTATTTATAATATATGTAACCATAGCAACCACTGTTGTCAAATAATATAGAGGTTTCTCCTATCTACTCTTTTTTTCTAGAAGCGTGTGTTTGTAACCGCGACGGTTGTGAGTGCGATTATTAGTTTGGGAAAGTGAATTATTTTCACTTTCCTGCTCTGATAGACTAAACGGGATGTTAAAATCCGCAACTTAACACACAATGTCTTGAAATATTCATTGGAAAGTTATGGACGGAGTGTCTTGGCAATAGTTTTCTTTCGCCTATTTTGTAATTGAGAAAAAGTGTGAAACTGAATCCTTTTAATTGATATGTCTAATAGACATGTCTCAACTGCCACAACGATGATTAATATGTAAATCTATATGAAATAACTCTTATTCCTGAAATATGAGTTTAACAAATGGTCCATTGACACCAATACGTCGTCTGGTCATACATTTACATCAAGTGGTCAAACATTGGCCTTAATAGGAGGTCTTGAAGTTAATAAACAATATATAAAAGCAACCAATCATTTTCAATGGCTTCTTATTTTTATAAAAACACTAACTTTTGCGTGCGATTTTGCTTGTATTTTGAAATATAAATAATAAAATTTTCTCAAATGTCACCTTTTAAAAGCCCGAGATAACTCTGTAATCGTAAGCACAGTGGTTTAAAATAATAACGAATAATGTGATGTAATGTAGCCTTATTCGGTAAATGGATCATTCAATTAAAAAAAATCATTTACCAGTAGTTAGACTATTCCCACTCGAGAAAATTAAATATTAAGTATTTTCATTTCCTCCAGTGGCAATTGATGAGACAAACACGCAATGCTTTCGGAATTCTACGGAAAGAGGAAACGGCACTTCCGTTTCTCACTTTGCGCCACCGTCACCTTCCTTCCGCCTTTTCTTAATGGAAACGGAGTGTCTTAACACTAGGTTTCTAGGTTCCCTCTAAATAAAATACCTTGCTGCTGTGTGCAGGATATGCTGTGAAGCTATAGCAATATTATAAATAAAATTCAAGTTTTATATTTTCTTTAAAATATTTAGTTTAAAGAGATTTTATTCGATAACATTTTATATATTTGGCTTGCTGCCCACGACAAAAAATATATTTAATGAGAAATATTGAATCGACATCATCAACTTTTTTGTTATATTTGTAGATTCTAACTAAAATGTAGCTATCCCATATAAACCTTTTTATTCAAGGCTAGCATTTAAATATAAAACGCTAAAGCCATTGAAACATTTACATTATTATATAAGAAACAAACAGACTGCAGTTTTGTTTAAGCGAAAATGAGCCATTTAAATATGCAACGCAATTTAAAATAGAATGTAAGTAAATATTTTACTTTTCACAAACTATGCGAAACATTAGTACATTGTAAAAATAATGGAGTGAGAACGTTAAGTAGTTACTAGCTTTGTTAAATCTATTGCATTTATCGTTTTAATTATACTAATTAGGTAGCTATACAAAATGGAACATGCTGTATATTTAATTTTATTTTTTTAACACAGTATATAACGGATAACGGGGTAGGCAGAGGGAATTTAGTATAATGATGACAGATTGCGTGACATTGTGTGTTGAGTATCGGAATTCGATGGCACGCTCTGTCGTGCTTTCTTATTCTGGAGTGACAATTGAAGCCACAATCGTCACGTTTACAGCCCGATGATGTGCTGCTCCGCAACGACGGTCTCAACTCGGCCATGAAAGGAATGTAGAAAATATACTTATAATTTCACATTCAGCTTTCACCACAAGAAATGACCATACTCAAAATTGGAGATCAAACCCACAACCAATCGATTTTATAGTCACAGTTTGTGCTCCTGCGCCACGACTGGCCTTCAAGTATTATTTGGAATAATCGAACTAACAACCACCGCGTGTTTAAAAAGATATTTCTCCATGTCCAGTGTTAAAGAAAGTGTTTAATTTTAGATAAATTAATCAGTATTTCAAACAACACAAATCTATGAAACATTCGACACTTCTCACCTTGTCTATACAATAAAATCAACAAAATCACGATATAACCAACTTGAATATGAATCCATTAACATTAATCCACCCAAAAAATAAGTGGATGAGGTAATTTTATTCATACGTTAGCATATTATCGCATAGTCGTGCAATCTGCTTTGAAATTTCAACATTTACACAGGCAGAACAAACGTGGCGTGACTCTGGTGTATACTTACACGCGGTGGGCCACGCTTCGTTGTTGATTAACGTCAACCAAAATCAATTATTATTATAAAGTATATAGTACAGTTTTGTATACATTAGTAATTTTTTTTTTCTTTAGCTTATAATAGATCTTTTATTTTGTACTCTGCCATGTCGTACCTTGTGCAGTTTTTAGCGCCACGCCTTATCTTTCATACAAAAGTTTAGGCAGAGAGATGTGAGTGTTAAAACTCTTCGTTTTTACTCACCGCACTATTTTCGAGACATTGTGTATTGATTGCCTTAATTTATTTAGCTAAACTTAGACATTAAAATGATTATAGTTGTGTTTAATCAGAATAAATGTATATAAATAGTCTCATATCGGTTGTACCATTATGATTTAAAAATACCATAAAATCGTGGAAAAGTAGAAGTAAACAAAAAAAAATCTATTTATAAAATTATTACAGTTATACAAAAATTTAATTTCCATTTAGCATGGTCGCCCTACAAAATATTGTTGATCTACGATCCGCTGTTAGAGCAAATTCGCGTCCCAATTACGTGTGCCACGCGCGAACAATGTATAGAAATGTCGAATACGTTCCTTTTATTAATTGTTATTAAAGTTTAATTATTTATAATATGATTAATTCTAGTTTCAGATTTCAGTCAGATCTATAAAGTTTTATTTTTAACGATTGATTAACAACGTTGTTTGTAGGTTCGAATTAATTTTTGAAAGATGTTTGTTTTTATTTTTAAATATTTTTAATTTTTTTGAGGCCAGTCGTGGTGCAGCGGCACAAAGTGTGACTGTCAAACCGACTGGTTGTGAGTTCGATCTTCCCACTCGAGGAGATGAAATATTTACTTAAATTTATATTTCCATTTCTTCGCTCTGGTGTCGAGGCAAAGCGCGGCGTTGAGTTCGCGGCGTTCCAGAATTCGGCAGAAAGTGGAGAACGGAGTGTCTTAACACTAGGTTCCCTCTGCCTACCCTGCTGTGTGCGGGATACAGCATGAAGCTGATTTATGCTTAGTCCACAAACCATGGGGTGCAATTCAACATAAAAAAATGCCTTTATATACGACTAGTAGAAAAGGTAGTAATTTCCATACCATTATGGCTTCTCTTTCGCATTAAATAGTACCGATTATAAGAAATCAAGCATGGTTAACGTTTTTAGGGTTCCGTACCTCAAAATGAAAAACGGAACCCTTATTGGATCACTTTCTTGTGTTGTTGGTCCGCCTATTCAAAACCATCTCGAGATCGAGTGGAGGTATCAAGGTGAAATTAATATCAAACACATTTTAATTTATTATTTCTATTACACCTCTGTGAGCGAGTCCGACTTGCACTTGACTGTTTTTTTTTAAATTAAAGTAGAAACAAATATTACTATTTTTGATAGAAAATGTTTCATATACTTAATTAGTTTTAGTAGTAATATGATTATAATGTATATTGAAGAAACAACATGATACACTGCTGACAAACTACTATACGCATTTTTTTTAACATTTTTAAAGTGTTATTTCACACTTAGGAAAGAAAAAAAACTTATTTAGAAAACGTATAAAAATTTGAACGTAGCGGGACTTGAACCCGGGCCTCCTGGAAATAGACCAGGTCAGTCGATTTTCTAAATAAGTAGTATACGAAAGTGACGCCTCCTTACTATCAACTCTCGGTACTACTTTCTTCCAAACGATATATAGCTAATATTAGTAATATAAATAATTTTATTATAATCTTTTCGCAGTGTAGCTGTAGGGTTTTTTTTTCGACAGGATTCCAACTGTACTGAGTTGCCTTGTGACTGTTAAATATATTAAATAATTTATAATTTTTAAATATATGTGAGCCCAGTCGTGGCGCAGCGGCACAAAGTGTGACTGTGAAACCGACTGGTTGTGGGTTCGATCCCCACTCGAGGAAATTAAATATTTACTTAAATTTATATTTCCATTTCTTTTCTCTTGTGTCGAGGGAAAAGCGCGGCGTTGAGTTCTGCCACTCTACACGCAATGCCTCCAGAATTTGACAGAAAGTGGGTAACGGAATGCCTTATGACACTAGGTTCCCTCTGCCTACACTGCTGTGTGTGGGATAAAGCGTGAATATCCTGGCCTCAATATGTATGACATAATTTTAAAAATATGTTACCTGTGTACTATACTTTTAGAGCAAATTTCTGACCTTTTGTATCCTAGGATTGTTAAAAAAATACGTAAATAGTTAATTGGTTAAGCATTATTACAAATTCTCTTGCATGGATTGTTTAAACAGTTGTTCGAGTCTTTTGTTCTTTACAGTAAATCAAGATGTATTATATTTTATCGTTATTCGCATTTTTACAATTATTCTTACCTGTTTTCACTAATGGCCCAAGATTCTTTAATTTTCTAACATGACTTGTGTTATTTACCTCTTTTGTATAATAATAAAAGTAAGTACTTAACTATTTCAAAAGGGAATGCAAGGTCGGCTATAAAAACCCCCTTTCAAGCAGTTCCAAGTATACAAAACCAAGTAAGGGGCATATAACAATTACTTCTTTATCCTTCTACTAGCATATTATTATTAGCGATCCATACGCGGCTTCGTCCGCTTAAGCTTATTGTTATTCAAGAGCCAAATTAGAAAAAAATGTGTAAATTGTAGCTTATGTTTTATTCAGGTGTAGGCTATATTACTTAAAGTTTAATTTAAGTCCTTTTAGTAGTATTTGCGTTAAAGTGGAACAAACATCCATAAATGATCTCAAAAATTTTGACATTTATAATAAAAATAATAGCCTTAAAAGGGCAAAATTTGGTATTAAAGCCGCTAGTTCAAGTGAGGTATTAGAATTATCAGATGAAAGTGCTCTGGTTAAGCTAAGTTTACATTTCAGAAAAAGCTCAAAATTTCCAATTTTTGTACGGAACACCCATTGGGCCCGATTGGCGCTTGTCTGTTTTTTTAACATAAAACGTTAGTATTGTCAACTCTTACTACGGATCAAGAAAGCAGTTCTGCTAAGAACACTCGGCAACTTAATAATTTTTCCTTGTTTTATATTTTATCAACCCCTTCGTAGATAACCTCCAGAAAATCCTCGTGCTTTTTACGTCATTTTCCAATATACGATATAATATTGAAAATTAGTTTTTTTGAACCTATAACTAACAGTCAGACTTATCTATCTGTATCTCTCTTACCTTTTCTAATCTTAACTTTTCTTAGCAAATTGTACTTTTTTTTACATTAAAATTAAAGAAAAAACAATGAAAAAGCATATCTTATTTGCATTACAAACTAAATTGAAACGTAGACAATGGCCGCAATGATGGCTGAAATGGTTATTGATTGTAAATTTACAACAATCGAGCTAACAAGTTGGAAACAAATACGAAAAATTGTCAATTCTAAAATATCCTTTATAACTTTGCTGTTTAAAGATCTAAATGGCTTGAGGCTAAATATTAAGTAATATTTATGTGTAAGACGACCACTCCAAGGCCACTGTAAATAGAGACAGGAAGCACGATTATTTTAGAACAATTTGTGTTGCCTACTTAGGCACCCAACCGACATGGATACTAGTTTAGCATTTAATATGCTGAGTCCCACTCAGAGACGTCTATTAGCGTTTTAAGTGACTTTAAATCGAAAATCGCGAGCGTGTGAGTGTTAATGCGACAGATTGTGGATTTGATTCCCAGTCGAAGAATTGAAATGCTAAAAATTTTCAGTTGCTCGCTCTTTTGACGACGGAAAGCGCGGCGTTCTGTTCTGCCAAGCAATATCTCCAAAATTCGGCAGAAATCAGGAAAAGGAAGTGTCTTAATAGGAAAGGAGTGACAGTGGATGAGGCGATCCAATCATCGTCAATAATAAAATAAAATAAATAAATAAAAAAAAACAATTAGCTTGACGCTGTATCCCGCACACAGAAGCACATCATAACACTATATGATACTCCGTTCCCCACTTTCTGCTGAATTTTGGAGGCATTACGCGTTGAGTGGCGGAACACAACGCCGCGCTTTGCCTCGACACCAGAGCGAAGAAATGGAAATATAAAACTTAAAAAGAAACAGTTACTATGTTTCTATCTACAAAAACATGTACAATTAAATACTTAACTTAGCGTGTCTCGCGTCACCTTACGTTTTCACATTGAAGTTACCAAGTCAACAAACGACACGGGTACGAGTCAAAGGACGATGGGCAGATTGGGACCACAGTACAATACCAATAAAACATATGTCGTCGGATAGGATCTTTTTAAAAGGATCAACTATTATTATGGCAGCTTTGTTCTCAAAGTTGTCCATTTAGGTATGTATGACACAGTTATAGAAAAAAATATAAATATAATTGATATAGCGTTTTTTATTGTGTGTGTGCGGCGTCGAGTTCTACCACTCAACACGCAATGCCTCCAGAATTCGGTAGAAAGTGGGGAACGGAGTGTCTTAACACTAGGTTCCCTCTGCCTACCCTGTTGTGTGCGGGACACAGCGTGAAGCTGATTTATTTGGTTTATTTATTTATTGTGTTTAATATCTGGTTTTAGTTTATGGTAATATTTTATTTGGTACATTATCTCGTCCTAACGCCTGCGTAAACGCGTCTCGATACGACATGAGGTGAGTCTATCACATATGCGGGATACAGCGTGAAGGCTCCTCCATTTTATAAAAAATATATAACTTCCGGAATTAGCTGAAAAATGCACCTTAATCATTTCTTAATGATAATATTTCAAAGTACAATAATAAATTAATTATTAATGTAAAATATTTTGTCGAGCTTCCGAAGGTCAGGTTGAGAAATTTAAATTGATATTGGTATTTTGAAGAAACCGGTTTCCTAATTTGTTGTGAAGAATCACCTAATGTCGAATAAATAAATGGCTGTGATGTATCTCGGCATCATAAATTATGTTGATTTATTAGGAAAATATGTTTTTTGTATAATTAAGTAAGCAGAAAATAAATATATTGGGTGACTAACTTACATAGTAGAAGTATGGTAACATTTTATATATTTGAAGGTGGTTTTCTTTTTTAATAATTATTAATTAGTATGTAAAATATAATAGTTGTTAGATCGAACCCCACTCGGGGAAACGATTGTATTGTTCCTTTTTCACTAAATACGTAATTTGAAATTGGGAGTTTTTTCTGGCTACCTTGTTATAAGCGAGAAACATGTGTATTTGTGTATGTGTGTGTATATAAAACGTATAAAAATTTGAACGTAGCCGGGTTTGAATCCGCGCCTCTTTGGAAACCTTCCAAGCGCTCTCACCAACTAAGCCATACGTTCTCATCGAAATTCTTATACGTTTGTTACAACTTATTTATGTTGTTAGCATGTCTGTAGGGAGATTTTTACAAATTTCCGCTACCCAAAGATAATTACTAAGGATTATCGCTTGGCAATAGAGAATTCTATTTTTTAAATTTTTTAAAGTGTTATTCCACACTTAGTGAAAAAATAATACTTATCTTATCCCGCTACGTTCTAATTTTTATACATTTTCTAAGTATTTATGTGTATTTGATTTATTAATGTAAATTATTTATTAATCAAGTACAAACACAGTACACAAATCATATTCTAATATGTCGTCGAATAGATTACACTGTGTAGCCTGTTAGTAACCATACTAACTGATAAACATACTCACATACTTTTAAACAGGTATGGGTATATACATACGTAGATACGTCAATTAAAACAATAAAACAATATAAAGAAAAATACAATTTTAGTATCTAATTAACAACATCTAACTAACAACATCTTAGGAATCAAACCCACGAAATTTGGCTATTCAATGACCACATTGACCACGTATCTACGTATGTATATACCCATACCTGTTTAAAAGTATATGAGTATGTTTATCAGTACTTAGTCATTCATTCATATATCCTGTTAATTATAATAATTATATGCATTACGCCTTAACTACTAAACAAGAATGCATATAAAAAGAATTAATGCATATAAAACGTATTTCATATTATGAAGATTATATTTAAAAAAAAACTAGACTACAAATACCATACGAACATCCGGTATGTAAAACAAGTGGTATAAGTGGAGCAATAAAAATAACTTTATACAAGAATTCACACGTGTTTTTATATCACACGTGGTTTTACATCCAAGTGTTAAGACACTCCGCTCCTCACTTCTCGCCGAATTCTGGAGGCATTGCGCGCTGAGTGGCGGAACTCAACGCCGCGCTTTGCCTCGATACCAGAGCGAAGAAATGGAAATATAAAAATAAAAAAAAATCAGCTTCACGCTGTATCCCGCACACAGCAGGGTAGGCAGAGGGAACCTAGTGTTAAGAAACTCTGTTCCCCACTTTTTGCCGAATTCTGGAGGCATTGCGTCTTGAGTGGCAGAACTCAACGCCGCGCTTAACCTCGACACCAGAGCGAAGAAATGGAGTGGCGATCGAACCCACAACCACTCAGTTTTACAGTCACACCTCGTGCCGCTGCGCCACGACTGGCCTCAAATGGAAATATAAATTTAGATAAATATTACATTTCTTCGAGTGAGGCTCAAACCTACAACGACTCGCGTTTAGAGTCACACTTTGTGCCTCTGCGCCACGACCGCCCTCAACCAACCGACCGACACGTGTTTTATTTACGCATATACCGCATTAATCGGTGTAGAGGGGCAGGTGTTAAAACATGTCGCCGTGGTTACTTTGTTTCTTAAAGGCCATGCAATAAGGCGTTTTGCGTTGTTGTCTTTTAATCAATTTTGCTTGACCGTGACAGGTTGTGGGTTCGATTCCCCACGGGGCAATGAAATATTTAATATTTTCATTTCTACGCCCTGGCAACGAAACAAACCGCAGCGTTGATAATCGCCACTCAATACGGAATGCTTCCACAATTCGGCGGAAAATGGGGAACGGAAGTATATTAAACGGAACGGAGTCTCTTAACAATAGTTTCTCAGACTCCTTCTGCCTACCCTGCCATGAACGGGATACCGCGTGAAGCTAATAAAACTTCACTTTTAGACAAAAACAGCATTTAATTAATCAACATGCTATGATAAGTAAAAATTGGACAGATCATTATTTTAACATAAGATTTCCTCTGTCTTCACTGCTGTTTGACCCTCAAAAAGAAAAGAAAGCAAAAAAATCATAGTGGACATTGCTCCTATAAATCACGCAAAATAAGACTTCCAAACGGATTTAAATCATGATGGATCAGTCATCAATCATTTAACACTTTCAGTTTTATGTCTTTTTCATGGGGTATGATTGTGCGAATATGTATTTTTTTTATTACCGCGGTCATTGCTCTCGGTCAATGCCTCTTAATACGTTAGACTAAATTAGTCACTAAATTACAAGAGGACATAAAATATTATTCTAAGAGAGTTTTAAAAAATATATTTCTTCACTAATTTTCTTCTACGGCTCTGTCTATGTTAACTTTAATATTGGGTACCTATATAGAGAAGAGAATCGGGGTTAAAAAAGGCTCAGAAATGAACCTAATATAATCTGTGAAAGCTTATTGTACCTTTACACTTATCAACTAATACTGCTTCGAACAAGTGTTACCGATTTATATTTATTTAAACTTTGTTGTTAATACCCAGCGTTAAGTTCCGCGACTCAACACGCAATGCCTGGAAAAATACGGCGGTAACCGGACAATGGATTTTCTTAACACTAGGTTCCCTCTTCCTACCCTGTTGTGTGCGGGATACAACGTGAAGCTGATTTATTTATTTTATTCTGTTGTTATAACGATAAGACGAGGAAAGATTGTCCTGGCTCTTGGGCTATACTCGTTATACTAATGATAGCCCAGGATCGTCTATATATTATAAAAGTAGTTAGATATTTATCATTATTTTCAATTGGCAATATAAACTAAATGGAAATTACGGCAACAAAGTCATTAGATACGTATTTTTTGTCTGTCTGTTTGTTAGTTGATGAATTATTAAATACTAAGTTGTATTGAACCTTATTTATATATATATATAACGTTGAAATTTACATTTGTATACAGTATAATCGAAGTTATTGGAAACTGAACTCTATATTAATAATAACAAAACTCATTTTCTTTGTTCATATTATTAGAAATTTATTTGGTGTCAACTTTTAGGTCTTATTTTGTTAGGTTCCTTTGAACGCACTGTGGAGAAAAAACTGAAACGATGACTTTTTTATGTAATTAGAATATTCTTAGTATTTTCTTGAATGAAGCTGGTTCTTCTGATTGAGGATAGAGGTCCTTTTACAGAGTGTAAATAGGGTGAAACATAATTTTGCAATTCGTGTTGTAGGCAAGGCGGAATCTGCGTCAAATATCTTTTTTAATAATTAATAAGGTAAATATATAGTAATAAGATGAAATATTTATTTAAATGTACATTTTCATTTCTTCGCTCTGGTGTCGAGGCAAAAGGCGGCGTTGAATTCCGCCACTCAGCATGCAATGCCTCCAGAATTCGGCTGAAAGTGGGGAACGAAGTGTCTTAACACTAAGTTTCGTCTGCCTACCATGCTGTGTGCGGGATACAGCGTGAAGCTAATATTTTTTATATCCGTTGTCGTTTGCTCATTATGCTTAGATACAATACGACAGAGACTAATTTACTGTGTGTTGACAGTGACACGCCTCCAGACCGTCGAACTGTAAAAATAAAATAAACTAAACCGATTATCGAATTGAAGGTCGTTAGTCTTTTGGTATTATTATCTTAAATATATTATGTTATGTTGTGCTGAAAGCGATGCTTGTGGGTTCAAATTACACCCGAGGTAATCATCGTAGTTCTTTATTTTAAAATATAATCGATTTGGTTGGACAGCGCGGCGTTAAGTTCCGTCGTCCAATAAGTATTATTTTTAATTTAGCAGAATTACGCACGAGGATTATAATATAAGAATATATATAAGTCTAGAACTCTTGGACGCCTTCCAAGAGGCGCGGTTTCGACACCCAATACGTTAATTTTTATATGCTTCTAAATATTTCGCTAAGTATTTATTTAAAAATTTAAAGTCCATATAATACTTATAGTATTATATCTTATTCGCGCGCCCATATTTTAGACTATTCTTAACATTCTTATCAGTGCTGTGATAAATTAGAGATATCGCTTTTTTAAGAATTAGGTCATAGTACTCGAATGCGCCGAAATTACGAAAAAATCTATTGCTAGTAATATAATGTTCAATCATTGATAACAAATGATTCTATAGAAGCATCGGACTGTAAAGGCGACGGTTGTGGCTTCAATTCTTACGGTAAATTAATTATTATTCACATTTTCGCTCTGGTATTAAGACAAAGTAGGGCGTTGAGTTCCACCACTCAAGACCAAATATCTCGAAATTTGGGCAACTAAACCCCAACTCTAACTAACCCTCTACCCTGCTAAATACGAGATACCAGTACAACCTATAAGTTGAACCAAGAACCACAATCATAAAAATAAAGTGATGTATATATAAAATAAGAATACTGTTTTACCACCAGGTATATTTATAGTGTAGTCAATAAATTAAAATTAAAATTAACCTCAACAAGCTTTACGCAAGGTCGTGGCGGAAGCTGTGTTCCCCAAGATTGGCGTTTCCTTACGTGCTATTTCGTCTGTCTTTCCATTACCGGTGGGGGGCAAGTGGGTGCTTCCTTTTCTCTTATGATTGATGTTGCCACGTATAGTATCACAGTTCTGCATATATAAATCTGGAGACATATTATAAGTTAATAATAATTTCTGGTTGTTTGTTGAAACGGTAATAAGTTGTTGTCTCACATATTTGGGAACCTAATCTATTTTAGATTTACAGTTTAATTTAAAGAGGGAACCCCTGCTTACCTCTTTTGCCTCGTCTACTGTCATCAATTTTTTCATCTATATTTTCCTCAAATATCATCGAAACTGTTCTCGAAGGCCAATCTAGGTCTTCGCCCGCCACTTTTACCTGTTACTACTCATTCTTTACACTCTTGCTTACTCATAAAATATTACCGACTTCTCTGTTTGATCAGACGGAAAGGATGCTGCGCAAATTGTTTTTTACATAATTTTAAAATTTGTTAAACGTTCAACATTGTATACAATTTTCTCGTATGTCTTTTTAACCGACTTTTAAAAAGAAGGTTATCAATTCGATTGTATTTTTTGATAACTTTTATCTAAAATGGGAAAAGAAAATTCCGTCACTTAAATTTCAACTTAAATTTTAATCTTAAATTTTAGCTAGTTTTAAAAATATATTTAGAGAATTTCAATTTGTCGTAACTTTTATTAGAAAAATTATATTATTTTAAATGTTAACCTTCCCCTGAGTGAAACTCCAACCCACAACCATTTCGTTGTAACCTATATGTACTAAAAGCATAGATTAGTCATCGCACGATGTTATTAAAAAAGATAACTATAGAAAAACAAATATTTTAATAGCCAAATACCCACAATATGAGTTATCAGTAGATCACGATAAGATACGTGTAAAATATTTTGTCATACTAATATCGCGCGTTAGATCACATTTAGATTGACATATAGGCAGATTTTATATCATTATCGGGATTTTGAAACATGTAAAATGATTTTAGAATAGGTTATGTAAGTTTTACTAAACACAAATAGACTAACTGATTCAGCTACATTTCTTTTTTCTATTATGTAAAAAAAATAAATCAAATTAAATCAGCTTCACGCTGTATCCCGCACACAGCAGGGTAGGCAGAGGGAACCTAGTAAGACACTCGGTCCCCCACTTTCTGTCGAATTCTGGAGGCATTGCGTGTTGAGTGGCAGAACTCAACGCTGCGCTTTGTCACGACACCAGAGCGAAGAAATGATAATATAAATTTAAGTAAATATTTCATCTCCTCGAGTGGGGATCGAACCCACAACCAGTCGTTTTCTTAAAAACATTAAAAAAATATATTTTGTCCACTTTTGGCTTTCTTTATATTTAGGATTTCGTTATTTTCAATCGATTTATAAATAAAAAAAATATACCATTTTAAGGCATGTTTTTTAACAAAATTGTTGTAAATAAATACAATTTTGTTGAATTGGCTGAAACTTCGGCCTAATTTTCAAGATAAATATAGATATAGATATGATTTAACTTTTTATTTTTATTATTATATATTGAAAGCGGGTGAAGCCGCGAACGAGTCGCTAGTTTAGAAATATAAGCGCAGCATTACGTTAGAGTCCTTTAACTAAATAAATAATAACATTTCAACTCGATATATAAAACGAAATAAAGCGCTTCACCTGATCTCTTTAGATAATTATTACAGTTGGAGACGGTGCAAATTGACTTTTCGATCCTTATCAGCTACTGTCTAGTTTGTTATCATGATATACCTACTTATAAAGTTACTAAAATACTAGTAGATATATGGTGTATATTATACCTTCATTTTAATTTTATATATAGGTACTTACAACCCAAATTTTATCGTTTTCGTATGAATTTCAGGAAATCCTCTCTTAGTGCTCCACTCCGCTCCCCAAAGAATATACCTATACACACAAGCGATTATAGACGTTATTTTGAATTAGAGTTATTATATGTTTTTAATTCTACTCAATTATATAATTTATTACTAAATAATTGAGTGTTATTGCCAAAAAAAGATTTTTTCTTCAAATCCTTTTAAAATTCCCATAGTTAAGAACAAATGTTGCTATCTGCATTTCACGTCGGACATTTTAACACCTCTAATGCATATTTATCTAAGATTTACTTAAGTAGCTATAGGAGAGTTCTCTCCATTTGCAGATGAATCATTTTACAAGTGATAATTAGGAATAAACAATACATTTAGAAGATACCAAAATATTTTTATGTTGCAAATTTCCTTTGGGCTTGTGCGCTGACGTAGACAGAGGGAACCTGAGGGAATTTCCGTTCCCTTTATTGACTTTCGTTCCCCTCTTTACATCGAATTCTGCAGGCATTGCGTGTTGAGTCGCGGAACTTAACGGAGCGCTTTGCCTCGTTACCATAGCGAGGAAATATTAAAATATTTCATTTCCTCGAGTGGGAATCGAACCCCAACCTGTCGCGTTTATAGTCGTATGTTTGTGTCCTTGTCCCACAGCTTGCCTCTTACTGGTTAGCTTAACTAGATTTTCTGAATAAAGTGTAATTACGTCATTGTAGTGCTAAATAAGGCCAGGAGGCCAGTCGTAGTGCAGGGGAACAAAGTGTGACTGTAAACGGGATTGGTTGTTGGTTCGATCCCCGCTCGAGGAAATGAAATATTTATTTAAATTTATATTTCCACCACTCGACACGCAATGCCTCCAGAATTTGGCGGAAAGTGGGAAACGGACTGTCTTAACACTAGGTTCCCTCTGCCTTCCCTGCCGTGATGCTATTCTTTTTTAGTACCAAATAAACGATATAATTCTATTAATGTAATAATTCTTATTAATAATCGTAATATTTTACTTTACTTAATGTATTTGAAAGTTATTTATTTTTATTACCGAATAAAACATAAAGATAAACATTTAAGCAATTTCACGACGATGAGAATATAAGTAATAAATGACACATATTTAATTATTTTTATTTTTAATGGTCAATAGAATTCAAAAGTTAAAATGTATCTTTAATAGCTACAATAGACTGATTTTGAAAGTTATTCTTTCTTTTAAATCTATTATAAAATATAGAAATTATTTTTTCTTCTTTAGACGCGCGTCGATTTTCCTACGTTGATCTACGTTTACATTACATTATATTACTAACGATTTTTTTATAAAATTTTAATAATAAACACGGCAATTTTTTTTAAAATAGATATTTATTCATATATAAAAATGCCAACATGTTCTTCGGAAAACAAAATAGGTTCCGCTATATCTCGTTTCTAGCAGGGTAGGCAGAAGGGACCTGACCTGATGTTAAGACAGTGTGTGTCATAAAGATGCTTCCGTTACCCAATTGCCGAATTCTGGAGGCTCATTGTAGAATAACGAAATGAAAATATTGAACATTTAATTTCCTCAAGTGGGAATCGAACGCACACAATATTAAATATTATTTTGATAATCACAAAGACTTTTAAAACCTATTTATTTCAATATATACTCACTTACTTATAGAGTCACAACTTAGGCCTATATTTCTTGTATTCTAGGTCTAGTGTCTAACAAATCGCAACAATCTGCAAGTAGGTAGGTAGTACCTACAGGTAGTGGAGACCGGTTGGGTGACCTAGGCGAGTGAAATCTGAACGGGAAAGTAACGCCTGTCCTAGACTACCCACTCATTCAGATATTTCAAATATCTATAGATGATACATTCGTAAATTATTAGATTTATATGTATGTATGCGTTTTATTTTAGTTTAAAGTAGCTCTTTGTAGAACGAGCAACAAAAATATTATTAATGGATAGAAATAAAAAAAAACACTACAATAGAAAAGTCATGAAGTCAATAATGTTAATATTTTCGCTGGTGAGAAGACAAAGCGCGGCGTTGAGTTTCGCTACTCTACTCTCTACCCGCAATGTTTTGAAGTCTGGGCGGAAAGTGGGGAACCTAGTGTTAGGTTCTACTGCCTAACTGCTAAATGCTGAACACAGCGTGAACCTTAAAAGAAATAAATCTATATACTAAATTAGTTACTTGAGACTAATCGTGGCGCAGAGGCACAAAGTGAGACTGTAATCGCGACTGGTTGTGGGTTTGATCCCCACTCGAGGTAATGAAATATTTATTTTAATTTATATTTCCATTTCTTCGCTCTGGTGTTAAGGCAAAGTGAGAGCGTTGAGTTCCGCCACTCAACATGCAATGCCTCCAGAATTCCTCCACTAGATTCCCTCTACTACGCGCTATACAGCGTGAAGTCCAAAAATATGTGATTTTTAACATCAATTTAACGTATGGTTAACACTATTTCAAGAAAAATCTACAAATCAAAATTATTCCATAACAACAAAACTACCATTCATTTATAAACAAAAAAAAACAAGTTAAACATTTAAAAAGTTTATTCAAATGATTTCTTCTAACTGTAGTTCGGCTTGGGGTGTCCCATTACCACACAATTGCTAACATCTGTTTCTGGTCCCGTTGCAAAAACTAGTCTCGCCGTCTGTCTGCGTCCTCGAGTCGGTAGTCTTTATAAGGCCTGGTAATGGCCCACTTATGTTAAAATATTACAGATGGCTTAGATAATAAATACGCAGCTTAACGCTTTATTCCGCATATAGCAGAGTTGGTAAATGGAGCATAGTGTTAAGACACTCCGTTCCCCACTTTACGCTAATCTCTTAAGGGGCATTGTGTGTTGAGTGGCGGAAAGTCTCAAGACTAGAGTGAAGAAATTAAAATATAAAATAATTAATTACTTCGAGTGGGAACCTAACTTAACCTTTCGTACGTTACGTTACGTTATCTTTCATTTCTGTCGCGCGGCGTCGAATACTCGGGTGGTGGATGGAAAAAGGATTGTGGTATTTATATACACTGCTCTCAAGTCAGACGTCGATCTTGAGAAGCCGTTTTAATAATCTATTAATAAAAACGGCATTTCAAGATCGATTTCATATTTGAGAGAAATTTATAAATACGGGCCTGAGTTTCCTCTGCCTACCTTCTTATATCCAAAAGTTTGAAGCTGAATAACACAAAATAACTTCTTTATATAAAAATAAATATTACTTGCTAAACACTTACATATTTGTAAAATTTGCAAGAATATTTCCCCAAGTGAGCTATTCCGTGTACTGTTTAGTTTAGAATTGGTTTATAAAATAAATAACAAAACGTGGGTTGGTCTATTCATCTGTTTACGATCTCTTTTAGTTCGCACGTTTTTCTCTGTTTATATTTTGCATCTTTCAAAGCTATTCGTGTTTGATTCGTAGTTGTAAATAAAAAAAAATCAGCTTCACGCTGTATCCCGCACACATTCCCCACTTCATGCCGAATTCTGGAGACATTGCGTGTTCAGTGGCAGAACTCAACGCCGCTCTTAGCCTCGACACCAGAGCGAAGAATTGGAAATATAAATTTAAGTAAATGTTTCATCTTCTCGAGTGGGGACCGAACCCACAACCAGTCTGTTTTACAGTTACACCTTGTACCCCTCCGCCACAACTGGCCTCATTAGTTAATGTAAATACTAAATAACTTTTAATCAAACATCACCTATACAAAGGTCGATCAATTATAAATTTCAATTAGCTATATCTAAGAAACGTTATTTTGTACGAGATAGTGATCGTGTAGCTATCAATTAATTTACTTTAATTATATACGTAGTGGTACAGTGGGGGCGTTAGTAAGTAAAAATAATAATAATTGTAGGTTTTAATCTTATTTAGGGGAGTGTTAATATTTACATTCTACAACAACGTTTTGTTAGACTAGGGAAATGAAAATAAATTAAATATAATCATAAAAGACTTGAGGAGGCTAGTTGTGGCGCACGGGTGAAAATTCGACGGAAAATGGGGACCGGAAGTGTCTTAATGGGAAATAAAGAATATCAACACTAGGTTCCCCTCTACCTACCCTGCTATATGCGGGTTATAGAAAAAAAAACAAAAGACCTATCACGTAGGTATTATAAGTAGATACCAGAAAAGTATAATCGATCTCTTATATAATTTATAATTATAATTTAACATGTTTGTTTACTCGTCGGCAAAATGAAAGCAGAAATTTAACCTAACAAACCATTTAATGTTAATTCAAAACATCGTGTACGACTAATTGATTGATAGTTATCGTGCGACCGTCTCATGTTCTGTGATCCGCTGACATTCATGTAAATAGATTATTTCTAATATTTTCCATTCAATCGTTTCTTTGTAAATGTTATTGGAAATCTGAATATACATAAGTACACGTATATAATAATAAAAAATAAAATAAAATCCTGTACACAGCACACAGCAGGGCAGGCAGAGGGAACCTAGTGCTAAGACACTCCATTGCCCATTTTAACCCGAATCCTGGAGGCATTGAGTGTTGAGTGGCCGAACTCAACGCGCTTTGCCTCGACACCAGAGCGAAGAAATGAAAATAAAAATTTAAATAAATATTTCATTTCCTCTTTAATGCAATATTAATAAAAGTAATTATACATTATTGTTTATTATATTATATTATACGTACATAACATTTGTAATAATCATTCTTGATTTCTCTAGTGTAATTTTAATAGTGTCTTGATGGTTACGTAAGACCTTACATATCTGTACTAAAATTATAAAGCTGCAGAGGTTGCATGGTATCAGGAACTGTTGTTTCGAATAGGATTTTTTTATTGAATAGGTAAATTTTTTGAAAAGGCTATATGCTAATATATCACGGTAATTGTGTCGCTACTATATAAGTCACCTAGGGAACTTTGAGTGTGCCTGCTCGAGCGTCTTCAAAATTGGGCGGTGCTTGGGGAGTCAATGTCTCATCACTTTTCCCTTCACAAGTTCCCTTTTCCTATCCTGCTATAGCGTGAAGCTGTAGTGCGTACGTGCAAAAAGTAAATAGCATTATATTTAATTCTTTTTTGTTTATTAATTTGATGTCTCAATTTAATAAGTTCTTAACTTTTCAAGAATCATTAAGATCATGGCATGAATAAGTTTCAATATGTGATCTTTTAAGCATTACAATGTATTTTATAAACATTTTTGTACGACGAAATCTTAACACGTCAGTGAAGAGTATCTATTCTACGTAGAATTGCATTTTCCTGCTGTTTTCCTTTTTGAATTCTTGGTATTAAAACGTTTCTAAAGTAAACTTATTAAAAAAATATTTGAATTTTCTGAGGTTTTTGAGGTTTTTGGTTTGATATTTCTGTTCATATTATCATTTTGTGGTTCTTTAAAAACTTAAAATATTACTTTCTATGGTGGAGTCTTTCTATGGTGCGTAGGTGCGTGAACGTGTTTTTTTAATAAATACCATTATGTCGTGACAAATAATGATTCCAAACAATTATCAAAAAACATAAATAAGTTGTAATTTTAATTGTAATTTCAACACAATTTAATAAGAACAACTGCCTTGGCTGAGGTAAAGCGACTTGGACCTCCAAGAGACGCCTCCAAGAGACGCAAATCCTGCTTCATTCAAATATTTATATAAAATAGTAGTTGGTTTTAAATAGTATGTCTAAAAACAAAAAATAAAAGTGTAACAAAAAAACAATAAGCTAATAACACAATAGCATGAAAGTAATACTAGGGGCGATCTGTTTTACAACTGTGACGTCACTATTAAGTAAACATAATGCGCCCCCATTGCAGATGCAGACCATCCTGCACCACAACGGTAGCGGCGCCGCGGCGTACACCGGCAGGCTGAAGAAGCGGGAAGTGCATCGCGCTATCACACTGCATCCGGTTAAAGATCATCGGCAAATGTACAGATTGCATACTTATTTTAAGGTATTTAGTATTTATTACTTATTTAATTAACAAGGCAAAAACTTGAAACCAGTTGTGGCGCAGGAGCACAAGTGTGCTACTGTAACCGCAAGGGAATTAGAAACGCGGCGTTTAGTTCCGCCACTCAATACACCATACCTCCAGAATTAGGCGGAAAATGGGAAACGGCATTTTAATGTCAATAAATTTTTTTAACACTGGGTTCCCAGGTTCCCTCTGTCTGCCCTGCCCTGCTTTGTGTTAGATACATCGTAAAGCGCAAAAGGCTGTTCTGAACAAGCATGAGATAATCCTCGACACCATTAACGTTGTTAGTTATTCGTAATTGCCTCTCATTAAACGAGACGTTCTATTCGATCTTTAACTTGTACCAGCAGGGTTAGCTTTTGTAGATTTTTTTTATTCAAATGGACATTAATATTTATAATTATTAGGCATTGTCGTTTTAGGGTTTCCCGTATTTAAAGTATAAAATGGAAGCCTGTAACTAAGGTTCAGCTATCCGTTCATCCATCAATCTGTCCGTCCGTCTGTCAGCTATTTGCATCTCATGAACCCTGATAATGGTATAGAACTCCTCGTTTTGCTACCAGAGGGAGATAATAAAGATAATCCATTCTTCCGAGAGGAAATGGATGCCATTACCGCACCGTTTATACTTAGACGCTATACTGCAGTACCTTGATAGCGCAAAACTTACAAAATTGAAATTTATTATCTCATAACAGGTTCTACGATGTACTCTATCATATACACTTTTTTTTTTGTTTTGCTTAAAAATATTGATGATACTGGAATCTTAATATGGATAGAACAAAAAACTTGCGTCATCGGCTCGAATGCCGTTCATCTTTATATATATCGTGATTTAAGAAGACCTTCTCTAGATAAACTACTTTGCTACTGAGATTAATATTTTAATATCAACATGACACAATTCTCTTACTTAAAAATGATTACCTAAAAATACGAATCTAAATTATTTATGGTATTTATTACATTTATTTATTATTTTTATATACATATTTGTAGCTATACGTTGTACCCCGCATATAGTAGAATAGTCAAAGGGAACCTACATTCACACACTCCGTAAGACACTCCGTTTCCCACGAATCGCCAAATTTTCGAAACATTTCATAATGATTGTCGAAACTGAACGCAGCGCTTTGTCTCAATCAATATTTTAGAGCGAAGAAATAAAAATAATATATTTACCCGAGTGCAAATCGAACCTAAACCCGTTGCGTTTACAGTCTAATACAGGAACGGCTGTAGAGCTCAACAATGACCAATCTGTGAGCCCGATTTAGTAAAACAAAACTACAATGTTGCAAATATAGCCGTAGTTCCGGCGCGGCTCAGCGTTTGATCGCTTACATTTTACGAGGACGTCGTTAGTCCTTAGTTACTATTTAATATATCTGTCTGTACCTTTTATGTATTGTATATAATCATCGAGGTTCTAGCTTACTTGATTGGGTTATTTTTATAAAGCATTAATAGTTGTTGTGATAAAGCATTGAAGCCGGATATACAGACAATTTTATTTTAATTAGAGATTGACTGAGAAAGGTGTGTGCATTTGTTACCTTTTAATGTTTTAAACATTTTTAAAGTGTTAATCCACACTTAGGAAAGAAAAATACTTATTTAGAAAACGTATAAAAATTTGAACATAGCGGGACTCGAACCCGCACCTCCTGGAAACCGACCTGGTCGGTATTAGTTGTTGATAAATAAATATAGTAAGAAGGCGATAAGTGTGAGTTCGTTTAATTACGGTTTTGGAATTTAGATATTTTTATTATCTAGTTAGTAGAGATCTTTCTTAATTAATTCCATTGGGCGAAGTGGAGCTGCATAATTAAATAAAATAAAATAATCATTGCTTATTTCCATTAACTATTTCAAATTATATAGAATCGATCAATACAGATAATGCAGTGCATTGAACGCATTATGTACGTACACAGTACAGACTAAGATTTGTTTTAATTTTAGAAAAAAATGGGCAGTAGTTAGAGAACGGAGTGTCTAAATCTGGACACTATGTTCCCTCTGCCTACTTTGCTATATGTGGTATACAAATATAAATATATGTAGGTATTTATTTGTTAAAATATTCACGATAAATAAATTTATTAAAACTTTTGGCATGACTGCATTATATTGTTCATTCATTTTACTAACACAATTCAAGAAAAATGGAATTTGAATTGAATAAATCTAGTTTTATCTTTAACATTTTTAAAGTGTCATTTTACACTAAATAAACAAAATATTTTCACCTGTGCCTCCTGCATATCTTCCAACAGCAGGCGGTTTTAAGAAAGCGAGGGTTCGTTTCCCGTATTTTTTTTTTCACATTTCCTTAACGTTTCGTATGAGTATGTAAAAATACAAAAGTACCTTGCAAGCGATGTGTGTACGAGGTTGTTTACACGCTCGAACTAGTATCGGGCGTGCGATCAAATATCTTATGTCAACACACTCTTTGCTATTTCTCGTACTTAAAGGACGATGCTATCAGCTTAAAATGTATTATTATGATTGTAGTAATGAAAATTGAAAACTTAAATAGCTGTAAATCTTGAAAATGCCTGGGAATATATCTGATCGGACGTGATGATGTTTTTACTTCACGCTGTATCCCGCATATAACATAGGTAGGCAGAGGGAATTTAGTGTTGAAACACTCAGTTTCCCAATTCTGAGTGAATTGCGTGTTGAGTAGCAGAACTCGACACCGCGCTTTGCTATGTTATTGTTACCAGAACGAGCTTGAACTCACAACCGTCGCTTTTATAGTACAGTGCTACTGCACTACGACAGCCTCGTTATTTAATGAGTTTTAATCAATAGGCAAAATAAGCGTTTTTTTTTGTTTTTAACAATAATATATCTCTCTAATACTTCTCATTTTTCATTTCAGAATCTTCAGATTCAAGACTTAAGAGAGCAATCGTTGGATTTGCACAGGGATATAGCGTCGTCGATGCGCGCGTTGGGGGTGGATAGCGAACAAGTGGAGGATTACATGCTGGCGGACGGGGTTCCTTTGTTCCCCGAGAAGATAGGGGAGCCGGGGTACTTGGGAGATAATAGTATATTAGGTGAGGTGGAAAATTATGTTTCTATTGTGTGGAAGGTTTTAATTTTTTTTAGCTTCACGCTGTGTCGAGGGCACAAAGTGTGACTGTAAAATCGACTGGTTGTGAGTTCGATCCCCACTCGAGGAAATTAAATATTTATTTATATTTATATATTTTGATTTCTTCGCGCTGGTGTCAAGGCAAAGCGCGGCGTTGAGTTCCACCACTCAACACGCAATGCCTTTAGAACTCGGCGGAATGTGGGCAACGGAGTGTCTTAGCACTAGGTCCCCTCTGTCTACCCTGTTGTGTGCGGGATATACGAGTGCGTGAAACTGAAGCTGTTTCTCACACTGAGCACAGAGTAAGTAGGTTGAGGGTATCTGAGAACCTAGTGTTAGGACACTCTGTTCCATTAAAATTGTAATTTAATTAATTAAATTAAATTATATTCGTAGGTACATTCATTTTGCAACAAGATTTTGGCGTCCACTAATATTAAAATTGAGTCAGTTGTGGTGCAGTGGAATAGTTGAACAATAAACGTAATGACTATGGATTCCAGCCACACTTTAAGGAAGGACTATTTTAAGTTTCTTTCTTTGCCCCGCTCTGATATACAACAAAGCGTGGCGTTGAGTTCCGCCTCTCAAGGCATAAGGGCTCGATAATTATGCGGCAGCTGGAGACGAAATCTTTATCAAAGTTTCCCTCTGTGTACCCGGCAATACACGAAAAAGAGAAAAAGCTTTTTTTTTTTAATATAAATTGACAAAATTATAATACTATTTTAATTCATTTTCAGGTGCACCAATAGACTTCAACAGATATAAAGCTGATAATTTCGAAGACATCGTGCCTTTTGATTTTATCAGTAAATCTATTTATTCCATTAACCATTCCAATCCGAAGAGAAGATTAGAGACACCCTTGAAAGAGGCTTTAGATGACGTTATAAGGGAGGTTAGTAAATTTTCTATTAGGAAAGTATCTACTAAAGTACAGTACGGTCAACAAGTTGTGGCCGCCATGAAGTTAGGTTTTATGAACTTTTACATTGTGTACTCTTGAACAAAGTAAAAAGTAAGAAAAATTATAAAACCCCATTAAACAGCGCATCCAACTACAGTTAATTTCGAAGCGGCCAAGACTTGTCAACCGTACTATACACTTTAGATAAATTTGAAAGCTAGGATTAATTTGTAGCATTTGTGATTTATAAGTGCATGACAAGTGAAGTATATTTCAGTTTTAATGTATTATTTTTATTTTTCTTTATACATATGTACATACTTACTACTAAAAATGGTTAATTATAATATATAATTAACTATTTCTTATCTAATATTGTAACTTAATTTATTTTGATATTTGATTTTTTTTTAATTTTGTTAAATTACCACGCCGCTTCTCTAGAAATGCCCAAAAATCAGGGAACTGAATGTCTAACACTTATTTTTTTTGTAGGGTTCAAGAGAAACATGAAGCTAAATTGTTGATAAAAGTTGTTCTAAATCATGTTTTATTTTATACTGAGTAGATTATATAATTAAACTTAATCTTAATCGAAGCATATTTATTTTTATATTAATATTGTCGTAAATAACACAATACAATTTATTATAATATAACCTTCCAGGTAATGGAAATAATAAACGCTCCGTCCCGACAACGTGGACGAGTCATAGACTTCAATGAGCTACTGTACGGCTACATTCGTCTGCAACCTCTCCACGGCGTCGACATCGTCCTCGACCTCTTGCTGAAGTATCGACGCTACAGAGGAAGAAAGATGACAGCCGCTGTAAGAAGACATGCGTACTTGCAGCAATCTTTTACTGGTAATAACTTTATCCTTTCACTGCATTTGATGCATGTCGTTTTATATTTTAGGCAGAGAGAAACTAGTGTTACGATACGCCATGCTCTAATTTTCATCCAATTTTCAAAACATTGAGTATTGTTTGGCGGAAATTGACGCTACCATTTGTCTGCTTATCTGAGGCAGAAAATATTAACGAGCAAAAAAAAAGAAAAAGTGATAAGTTTGTTTATTCTCTATAAATTATAATATATTAAATCAGAACAATCGCATGGTAAACAGCGATGGTGCTTTTATTGCCGGTGGCCAATGCAAAAATTATATTAGTGTGGTTTTAATTCCAGGTCTAGAAATACGGGAGCTACCAATGGGAGAGCCACCACCGGAAGAAGAGCCGGAAATATTGGAACAGCTTGATCCAAATGGAAAAACTTATAACGACTATGAAGACTTCGATGATCCCAACCAGCAAAGTCCGAATAGCTTTTTAGACAAATTGAATGTCAGAGAAGCATTCGAGAATGGCATACATAAGTTACAGGATAATCTACCAAAAGTACTGAAGTGGAGTGATGACGAATACGAATATCCAATTTACGATAGGCGAATACACTTCATCCTGCCATTGTTGGGCAGATTTGAAATATTTAACCGTTTCATGAAAAATTATGAGGATGTGGTCCTGAAGAGTGATGAAACTGTCACCTTGATTGTCGTTCTTTATATGGACGGCAAGAGTCCCTTGGATTACACTAATTCGGAGACCTTGGTCAATTTCTATAGGGAAAAGTATGGAAAAGATATGAAAATCGTATATATGGGCTCCACAACGTTCTCAAGAGGTGCGGCTTTGACTGAAGGCTTGAAAAAATGTGCCAGTGATGATTTAATGTTTTTCATTGATGTGGACATGATGTTCAACCACATAACGCTTATGCGAATTAGGCTTAATACTATTAAATATTACCAAGTTTACTTTCCAATAGTGTTCAGTGAGTTCAATCCAGAAGTAGTGTACGGTGACGAATATAACAAATTCAAAGGCGAAATTCTTGTGATGGACAGTGATCTAGGTAAATTTGCAGACAGTGTTAATACTAACGTGACTGATAAAGACTTAGTTAATTTAAAGTACAGTAAAGAGATCAACGACGATTACGGTTACTTCAGACAGTTCGGTTTTGGTATTCTTAGTATATACAAATGTGATTTCGAGAGGGTCGGTGGTTTCGATTTAAGTATTAAGGGTTGGGGGTTGGAAGACGTGCAACTGTTCGAGACATTGATTAAGTCCAATTTAACAGTGTTCCGGATAACTGATGAGACGTTAGTACATAAGTTCCATTCAGTGGACTGTGATAAGAATTTGGAGAAGAGTCAGTTCTTAATGTGTTTAGGGTCGAAGGCCTCTACGTATGGTAGCGAGAAGCACATGACCTACTACATGTTAAACCACCCGGAGTTGCTTTGGCCACAAGAAAAAGGTGCTAGCTAGTACAGGGTTCAATTTAGTCTTTTAACAAAATTTATGACAATTGTTTTGTATGAACTTCTAGTATTGTAAATAGAATATCTTGTAATTTTTTGGTTCCTTTTATCAATATACTTCTTGGAATATTGTATTGATGTATGTATGATTTTTTATACGTTTCACATGGTTAACGAGATTTTCGCATATTTTTTTTCCTTTTTTATTATAAAATTATATATTATTATTTCTGCCTTTCGTTTTTTTACCTAATAAAAACGTAATTCAAGTATTGTTTTCATATATTACATGCAAAGTTGCTCCTTTTGTTGTTTTTATACGTAATTCCTCGTTATCGATGTGCAATGTGTTGTATGAAATTATTTTTAGTGTTATTCGTCTATTATAATTATTGCATTTAAATGTGAAATTATTCTTAGACAAATCTAGTGATTTACAAAATGCTGTGTTCTTATTAAGCGAAGATTTCTGGATATACAACAAAATTATGAATGAAGAAAAAAAAATGTCTATGGCTTAATAATTATATTAACTGTAAGAAATTAATTGAAATTCTTTTTTTATTTTAGATAAAATTGACATTTTCGAAAAGAATCCATTTGTTTGGTTCTTTAGTGATATTCTAAGTTTATTTAATCTGTTCACATGTGATCAAAGTTTCAAATTTCATCCATTATTGTTTATTTTTCTAAAATTTTACATTTTTTAAGAAAATTATTTTGCCAATTATTTAAAATTCTACTTCGTTTTACATTTTACTTAAATCAATAATTAAACATATTTTATGGCTTAAGTAAAATAAATTTGTCAAGTTTAACAAACTTTTGTATTGTGGACAGTGGACCAATTTACAAGAAAGTTTTAAAGGCCTATTACATATTAACAATAATTAAAATGTTCCTAGAAATTATTTTTAGAACGGTTTATACATCTCATATACGAATTATAACAATTACAATCAATAATTTACGTTTAAATGATAATCTATTCAACCACTTAGCGACTCTTATAGATAAAATAAAATAAAAAAGATGTTTTAATCTAATTATCAAAATTAAAAAAAAAGTGGAATGAAAAAAAAATGAGTACCGAGTTGCCCTATTATTCATATTTTTATACAATCCTACACTCAAGAGATATATGGAAAATAAAATTAATATAACATCATTATAATTAACGAATAAACAATGTTAATGCAATTCAATAAAGTGCAGTGTTAAGTTTCGTTATTCAACAAATAATATCTCGTAATTTTCCGGAAAGTGGAGAATGGAGTGTCTTATCACTAAATGTATCAAGTTAAAATAAGTTAAAGATGACCCAAGTTAATACTCATCGCTACTATTTTAGTTAGTTGTGACGATGAAATGATTACAAGCTTTTATTTGACTTGCAGTGTTAGTATGTGTGTTAGTGTATGTGAAATATTGCAAGAATAGTTTGACCCACTTCCCAGTGTCCGGTTGATCAAAGTGGAATTACATATAGTCAATTATCAATATTATTGTTAATCCAAAATGGCCGCCGAAACAAAATGGCGGATAGCAAATTATTGCACAGCCCACTTGATACAAGAATCTAATTAAATTGTAAAATAAATAAACAAAACAGTAGTAAGCTTGATATACTTTAATATATCGAGTACAAAAAATGACTGAGCAAGAATCGCCAAAAAGACATTTGTGCTATGAATATTTAATCATTTGATTGAAATCTCCCTTTTTGGGTAATTGAATTATTACAATAATATTTAAGAAATTTATAAGTTAAAATTAAAAATCACGCTTTTCTACACCAAGTATTGCAAGTGCTATAGAATGTGCTTGAAACTATAAATTATAGCCTAAATTAGTTTAGTACAAGTGGGTCAAATTACGTTTCGTAGATTTTATTAGATAATCAAAAGTCAAAATTGGAAAAAAAATGTTAAACAGTCATAAAAACTGCGATACACTTAACGTCATTGTCAATTATTATTAAGAAAAATAAAAAAAAAAATAGTTTAAATATAGTGTATATTTTTTTAATATGTGTTTCGAAGAGCAAAAATATTGAAGTTGAAATGAATGTAAGTTATTATTGTCATAATAAGTATTAAATTTAATGTGCTTACGTGGATATGATCTGGTTGATATAAGACTTTGACGAAAATACTTGTTGTGCAAGACCTTGAATAATAAAACTATAAAGAATTCATACTAATCTAAATCATCATTAAATCAATCTAGGAATTGAAAATAAATTATTATTACGTTTGTTGCGATGTTAAGTTCCGCCCCTTAATAAGCATTGCCTCCAGAAATAGGCGTTAACTGGAGAATGAAAGTGTTTTAATGAAAATGGAGTGTCTTAAGACTAGATTCCCTCTGCCTACCCTGTTATGTACAATACAGCTAAAGGAAACTAACTTTGTCGCTTAGTTAGAAAAGAAATAACTAAGAGTTGTATGTATACCAAGCTCACTGAAGGTCTCGTTTCTGCAGTATTTTTCACTTTCATTATGCTCCTATTGGCAGCGTGATGTAATATAGCTTAGAACCCACGACAAATGAAGTATCCAACCCGAAAATATTTTTTTAATCTAATCAGTAATTCCTGAGTTTAGGGCGCTCAACCAAACATACTATTCAGCTTTATAATATAAACAGGTCATATCCACGAAAGTTCTCGCTGTAAATATAATTGTGCTCACTAAGTGCCAATATTTTAGTGTTAAGTAGATAATTGTTTATGGAAAAAAATGTGTTGATATTATTGTTTTTTTTTTATTAAATAAACGAATTGTGATGTGAACGACGATAAGTGAATTTCTGTGGAATTAAATTAATTTTTTCCCATATATATTTGTTTTTTTTTAAACTTTTTGACTATTTATTAGAATGTAAACTAATTTAATAATCAGCTTCACCCCTATATCCCGCACACAGCAGGGTAGGCAGAGGGAACCTACTGTTAAGGCACTCCATTCCTCACAACTCGACGCCGCACTTTGCCTCGACACCAGAGCGAAGAAATGAAAATATAAATGTAAATAAATATTTCATCTCCTCTAGTGGGTATCGAACCCACAACCACTCGAGTCGAGTCGAGTCTAAGTTAATAATAATTTAATGCATTCATTTTATTACAAGACAAGCAAATTTATCTTCAGCTGATGTGATTAAGAAGCAAGCCATGACTGACTGACTTTAAGCATAAAAGTTGTGGGTTTGGTTCTCAGTCGGGAGAATAAATAATAGTAATTTTCTTGCTATGACACCTAACACGCTGTGTTAAAAAATTAAGCGTCTTAAAAAAAATGGAGTGTTTTAATACCAGTTTCCTTCTGCCTACTCTACTATACTTACATATATGTGCGTGACACAATGAAGCAACAAAAAAGAAAAACGCGACGTTGATATTGTATCTCAGCACGGAATATATTGCTGTTAATAAGCTAATGTTCAAAAGTGGAAATAGGCCGTCGTGGCGCAGAGCCCCAAGCGTGCGATTGTAAACGACGATTGGAGGTTTGCTTCCCACTTGAGGGAATAAAATATTTAATATTTTAATTTCTTAGCTTTGATAATGAACGAAAAGAGACGCCGTCGTGATACGAGAGCACACATGTGAGACTGTTAGCGCTACTCTTTCCATTCTCTGGCCACAAGGCAAGGTGCGGCGTTGAGTTCTAAAGAATTCTACGGAAACTGAACGTAGACACCACTAGGTTCTCACCTTTTCTCATACTATGTGCAGAATACAGAGTAAAGCTTAAAAATAAGTATATAAAGTAAATTATTTTCCATACAACAACGCAGAGTTGCTCCACATTCACAAATTGGCACGTCTCCGAGATGCCATCTTAAAAGCAATTAACGTACTTTCACAGCCATTGTTGTCCACGTGTTTTGTAAGACGATCTGAACGCGATGTATGTTATCGAAGTGTGGGCATCAGAGCGACCCGGCTGTTGCTTACCTGTTTGATATATTTTTTTATTCTTTTGTTCTTCTAGAGGCTTCTGTTTTCCATTTCGTGGAGTCAGTAAATAATTATATATATTTATTAGGTCATTATTGCATGCAGTATAGGCAGAGGGCTAGTTTTAAGACATTTCGCTCCCATTAAGACACTTCCGATCTTCACTTTCTGTCGAATTCTGGAGGCATTGCATGTTGAGTGGCGTAACTCAATGTCGCGCTTTGAATCGTTACTAGAGCGAGGAAAATGAAAATGTTAAACATTTTATTTCCTTGAGTTAGAATCGAACCTACAACCTGACAGGTTTACAGTCACACGCTTTAGGCCTTGCGTCACCACTGGCCTCATGGGCTATTTACTGTATAAAATTTATAAAAAAAGATTCTCTAGAAAAGGTTCTTCAAAATAGACTTCTTGGCGTAGTGCTTGACTGTAGGCATTAATTGTCGATTGACACCCACCACGTGGATTAAAATTTATACTATTTATTAATATATTTATGTTTTTCATGTCTTGCTTTGTTGCCAGTTGGTCTGTACTCACCCCAATATAGACTTGTGCGCACCCCAGAAATTTTAATATTAAAAAATTTACCCTGAAAAGTTTAAAAAAAGTCTCTCACCAGAAGATATATATACCGGGAAGAGAGACTTTTAATGTCCGTTGATATGTCCGTGATAAACAATGTAATGTTTATTAAGATTCTTTACTCTCAGTTTTCTCCTAAGACTCAGTTTTCCACTTTACACCAATTTAAAAGACATAGGGTTGCGAAACTTAACGAAGCACTTTGTATCGTTACTAGAACTACTTATAACAATTGAATTAATTCTTTCGAGTGGAAATCGAACCCAACGCCGTCGCGGTTACTGTTGGACCGCCGCTGACTGTGCCATACGTTCACGACGACGGTAATTGATTCTATCATTATAATTGAGTTTCTATCATTACAAAATCATCATGAAAATAAAAATATGAAAATGATTATTTCAATCAACATTTCATTATGTAAGAAGAGATACGTCCGCCGCGGCGCCTCGATTAGCCGCGCGATTGCGTTTCGTATTCGTAATGATCAAATGATGTACGGCTCAAGTGGGTCGCGATGTGGCCTGTGAGTGTGTGGTTTATGGAAAAATATTTTTTTCCATATATCTAATATAGATTGTAAGTTTTAGAAATATTGACTTGATGTATACTAAGCCAGTCGTGGCGCAGGGGCACAGTTTGATTGTCAATGCGATAGGTTGTGCGTTCGATTCCCACTCGAGGATATAAAATATATAAAGTTTCCATTTTCTTTGTTCTGGTGACGAGGCAAAGCGCAGCGTTGAGTTCAGAATTCGAAGGCAAGTAGGAAGCGGAGTGTCTTATCATTGGGTTCCCTCTGCTTACCCTGTTGTGTTCTGCCACTCAACACGCAATGCCTCCAGAATTCGGCAGAAAGTGGGGAATGGAGCGTCTTAACACTAGGTTCCCTCTGCCTACCCTGCTGTGTGCGGGATACAGCGTGAAGCTGATTTATTTTTTTTATTTTAATAGTCTTATTATTGAATTTCATAGTCTTTAAGTATTATGTATTCTATATACATAATACTTATGATAATACTATAGTGTAAATCAGTCGCTTAGGATTTTAAAGTTATTGTAGTTTCGTTAAACAAGATTTGAACGGAGAGTCTCAATGTTAGAGTAAGAGTGCTGATTGCTGGTGACTATCAACGCTTAAACATCTTAGCGATGTTAGCTCTCTCTCTGTGTTCTATCAGCTGTAAAATGAGGAGTGTTTGAAGAATTTTTTTTCCACCATCTGTTTTCTACAAGTGTACTGCACGCCACCGAAAGCAGTATCACCCTCACCTCCTGGGTTCCTGGGTCAGCCAAACTATCCGGTATGCCAGATTATTCTTTCCACGGACTTGCAAATTATAAAACCACCTACCACCAGAGGTATGCCTACGATATTGAAATTTTCAAGGGGCGGATCACCAAATTTCTTAAAAATTGACTACGCATTGATGGTTCCTCTGGCCTGCCAATATTTGTAATCACGTAACTTTAGCCCTCGGGTGATCCCAGTAAACACGATACAAAATGTTGAAAATAGGCGACATAGGGCGACATCCCGGCCTAGAATAGGATCGGATGACCCTGGTTGTGTCGTAAAAGACTACTAAATTACGTGTGGTAGAGTCACGTCGCCAGCAATGGCAACACGCATGGGCAGACTCAACCGGATCATTACCACCCCCGGCATTTAAAACCAGCGTTAAGTAGTGGCTTTATGCCACTGCGTTTCGCATCAGGTAATGCCGGGCTCCGGCGCCCAACCCACCTTAAAGGCCGGCAACGCACCTGTATCTCCTCTAATGTTGCTCGGGTCGTGGGCGGTGGTAATCACTTACCATCAGGTGAACCGAACGTTTGTTTGCCTTGTCTTTTCCATAAAAAAAAATATAGGCGATTTTTTTCATGCGTATAAATATACCTAGATAAAATAATAACTAACTATACATATCCGCGGATCACGTGGCCACAACGTAATCTCGAGCGTGTACAGTTTGTTCAATAATCGAAAAAAGTACATTAGCAACATCACCGGTCGGGGTTATAGTTGAGAGATTCTCTTTTATTTGAATTATTTCTCCTGGAAATCATGAAGTGTAAACGGCCTAATTTAAAAATTAACAGTAACGATATATATTGGGAAAAGGTATTTTTAAATTATTTAGGAAGGAAATTAAATATTTTATTATTTTCACTGTTGATTTCCACCTCTTAACACGCAATACCTCCAGAATTCGGCGGTAACTGGGGAGCGGAAGCATCTTAATTGGAATGGAGTAACTTAATATTAGATCTCCAGATTCCACCTGCCTGTCCTGCTTTGTGCGGGATTCAGCGTGAAGGCATTCTGCCACTTACCATCGAACTTTTCTATTCATTGTGTTCTCTCTTTTATATGGGGCAAATTTGTAAAGACTTAATTCACTATAAGTACCATGAGTTGAGAGAAATTTTTACTTTTGATTACTAGTCAGTCGTCAGTCAGTGAGTTTTGTATAATGGAGATTAAGCTTCAGGTTAATCGATATACTCATTTAAGAAAATAACACCTTTCCGGCACAAAAGGAGTATTTAATGCTTTCAAAATGGGTAAATAGTAGAAAACGGAGCGACTGTTATGTGAACTACTACAACGTGAGAGCTATATGTAAATAAAATATATAAAAAGAAAGATCTTTAATATTTTCATTTCTTGGCTCTGGTACCGCGGCAAAACGCAGTGTTGAGTTCCGCCACTCAACATTTAATGCCTCCAGAATTCAGTGGAAAATGGTGATCGGAAAAAATACCCCCCCTGCCTACACTGTACGCATATATTAATCTTTGTTGTGACACGATCTAAGCACAAGAACATCATTAAATTTAATTAAAATTTATATGTGAGTAGTTTTCTATTGTTATGTCGTTAAATAAGTTATCATGAGAAATGTAAAAGCTTAGAGATGGTATCTGTTCCGGTATTCTTTTTGTTATGATGTATTTAGAATTGTTTTTATTTTTTTTTAGCTTAATGTTTTTCGCGAAGCGCTGCCCTGCTAGGCAGGGAACCTGGGAACCTAGTATTAAGACACTCCGTTGCCATTAATTATTGCGTTCCCCTCTTTCCGCCGACTTCTGGAAGTATTGTGTATTGAGTGGCGGAGCTCAACGACGCACTTTGCCTCGTTACCAGAATGAGGAAATAAAAATATTTGATATTTTATTTCTTAGAGACGAAATTTCGTAAAATCGAACTCACAAACTGTTTTTGCATGCATAGCGGGATTGGTAGTGGGAACATAGTATTAAAACATCCCGTCTTCCACTTTCTACGCAATTCACACATTTCTTCGTGTTATTTGGCGAAACTCAACGCCGCGTTTAAGGCATTAGATTCATGCTACGATACTAATATTTCATCTTATTCGTGGCGAATGGGTAAAAAAGCGATTAATAGTGAATACTATTGAAGTATTATTATTATTATTCTCATAATAAGCTCCAGGAGCAAAATATGATTTTTTAAAACATAAACTATAAGTATAACTAACTACGATACTGCAACAGTTAAAAGGTTATTTAATGGAAGACCAGGTTTGGAAATCTAGAAAAAACTATTTGCAAGCCATTTGTGAAGCAACGACTGTTAATTTTTTTTTTTTTTTAGATTCTTTATTGCACAAAATTTAATACAAAAAAAATGTACAATAGGCGGGCTTAACGCTAAATAGCATTTTCTACCAGCCAACCTAAGTCATGTGGGAGAATAAAATGTGTAGGTGTGCAAAAAAAAAAATACAACAAAAAAAAAAAAAAAATATTCAACATACATATATATATGTAATAAATACACTATAATATATGATATAATTATATACATGCTAATATAATATTATGTGTATGCATATGATACACATTATAAATAAATATATATTATTATATATAATAAATATTACGAGTATATATACAAAATATAAACTATATACAACATACCATTATATAAATATATATATAAATAAATAATAATAATAATAAAAGAGTAGATAGATAAAAAATATATAACTATGAGTTTATGAAAAAGGATTCTTTTACCCGGCGTTTGAATATTTCACGAGAGGGAGCTCTTCGAATAGGCTCGGGTAATTCATTCCATTTTTAGCTTCGCTCTGTGTCCCATATATGACAGGATAGGCAGAATGAACTAGTTTTAAGAAACGCCGCCCGCCATTTTGTGTAAAATTTTCGAAACATTATGTGTTTAATGGTGGAACTCAAGGCCGAGCTTTGTTTGCCACGTTTACTGATAGATGTTTACCCACTGCATATGCGTATTACGGCCTTATTAAATTTATCAACTAGACTATTATACTACAGATATTTTAATTATAATTATAATTTTTAACAAAAAAACGCATTCAATTTTAACCGGATCTCATAAATCAGAACCTAACTAAATTATCATCTAACTACCCTTTGTATCCTGAATCCTTTCCAATAAAGAAGAAACCTCGTAATCGGTTGGCGTGAGTTATTTGTCCATTTGTAGCGCACATACGTAATGCAAACTTAAGACGTATGTGATTTTCTCATGGATACCATTGTTAGAAGTGGACCATCCAATTAAAATGGGACACGGGAAGCACTACTTTTCAGATAAAGAAAGTATCATTAAAATCGGTTCCCCCAGTCAAAAGTTCTGATAACGGTAACAAACATAAAAAAATACAGTCGAATTGATAATCTTCTTCTTTTACAGAAATCGGTTAAAAAATATTGCTAGCAAGGAGTCGCAGGTTATTTGATTTTATATTATATATGATTCTCAATGTTATTTTAACACAAAATTTGATATAATTTTCTATAAGAAAAAAAAATCTTTAAATATTAGTATCGTTTTTTACAAGTAAGTTGTTCCATTTATGTCAACAGAACTCACTTAACGACAAATAACTCATAATTTATGATAAAATCTATATTTGGACAATCTAGATTAACCAAAATGGAACGCGGACTCTCTACCGCGATGTGTTTCGATTTACAATGCATGTATGTATGTAGGTACAGCACGGTCGACGAGTCGTGGCCACCCTGAAATTAGATTTTCTGAAATCTTGCGCATTGTTCACTTCGGAAGTAAATAAGAAAAAATCCTAAAATCGAATCTGCACATCTAGCTCAGGTTGGCCACGACTCGCCAACCCTAATGTACTTAGATATTCAATCTTAAGCTAAATTTTTCCTCTTAAAAGAAAGCAGATTTGAGATAAGAAAAAACAAGTGGCCTTTTAAAGAGCGATTCTTTTCTTTTTTAAGTGACACTTGAAACACTTGTGATCGCTTTCTAGATATATTCAAGTATTTATTTGCGAAGGAAGTAAGATAATTGTATACTTTATTTGGATACAAAAATATATTTTTAATATTTTGAAAATGTATTATTACGACAGTAACCAAATTTCCAGGAAATATTTATAGGGAGAAAAATATATAAAAGTTCTATACAACAATAGGAGATTTTATACCACACACAGTTTTTAACTTTCTACAAAAATTTCAAGATATTGCGTTTTCATTGGCGGAATTCAACGCCGCTCTTTACGTACCAGAGCTAAGAAACGAAAATAAATATAGTCAGATCGCTGAAACGGGAGACACTCTCAACTATGGCCTTTACAGTCAGCCGCTGTCCCTGAATATATATGAAATAGGCATTTTTTAAAATTACATGTAGGTACCTACAGACATTATAAATTTTCAATACGCTACAAAATTTTCAATAAGGGTAATAAGTAAGTAGATGACTAACCTGTTCTAGGTTGCACTTAGAGTTGATAAGTAGTAACTATACATTTTTACGCATTTTAAAACGCCTTGTAAAATATAGAGGTAGATCACTCCGTTTTCCACTTCTCGCCCCTCGTTATTTCTCTGTCGATATAGTGTAATGATCGGTTGAATCCCATGTCTTATGCTTTTTTTAGTTTTACATCATCGTGGTCATCGTGGTGCAGTGGCATAAGCGTGCGAGTGTAAACGCAACGGTTGTGGGTTCGATTCCCAATTGAGTCAATCAAATATTTAATATTTTTACATTCCCCATTTTCTTCCGAGTTCTGGGAGGCATTGCGTGAGTGTCGGAACTCAACGCCACGTTTCGCCTCTACACCAGAGAAGCGAAGAAATGTATTATAGTAAAGTTTTAAATTCATATATTATAAAATTAACTAAATATTTCATTTCCTCAAATAGGGATCAAACCCACAATCAGTCGCGTTACAGTCACTTACGCACTTGTGCCCCTGCGCTGCGACTGGCCTCTTGGTTATTTATAGTTAGCAATTATTAAAGCAACTTGTATATTATAAAACGTTTTAAAACACACATTAAAATTATTATACTACTTACTTAATTGAAGTATTTTGAATATGTCCTATTTTTTTTAATTTATTTAACTGAAATAAAGTATTATATAAATCTCGTCCACGAGGAGGATTAAAAATATATTGCTATATATGAATGTAGATTTATAACAGAGGTTATATAACATTAGGGGTGGTCCCGCACACAGTGGTCAGGCACATAGCAGGGTATGCAGAGGGAACATAGTGTTCAGAAACCCCGTTTCCCACTTTCTACCGAATTCTGGAGGCATTTCGTGTTGAGTGGCAGAACTCAACGCCGTGGTTTGCCTCGACACCAGAGCGGAGAAATGGAAATATAAATTTAAGTAAATAATTCATCTTCTCAAGTGGAGATCGAACCCACAACCAGTTGGTTTTACAGCCACACTTTGTGCCGCTGCGCCTGTACCTTTGAAGAAGAAACGGCAAATATGCAAGAAACGTATCAAGATAAGGAAAATAAATGTTTATTGTTTTAAGAAAGTTTCAAATTATACATAATACCTAAGCATCTTCTATAATATCTACTATAGTAACTTCGTTAATTTTATGCGCATATTTATTAATTGTTATTTCTACATATTTCTGTTTTTGCTTTCATTTATTTGCATTTTTATGTTTCACTAATGGCACATTCTATAAGTCTTAATGTGGCACCCGCTACAAGGCTTTATTTCATTTTTATTATACTATCAACATGTAAATTGTTAGATCTAGTATGTATGATGAATAAAGATTAATATTTCGTTGTTATTTAAAAATTGGGTTATATTTTACTTTAATTTCATAACTTTGCTTTTTCCTAAATGTGCTTGAGTAATTTCTAGCATGACGCTTTGAAAAATTAATAATAAAAACATAAATTACGGTGTCAAAATGTATTTATTTTTTGTAAAAAAAAACAAAATCTTATAACATAAATTAAGCTAACTTATCGATAAACTTTTTACAGAACGAGAGTCGTTCCCAGCTGTGAGCCACTTCGTGCACTGCTACCGACTGACACAAATGACACAAGCGTTATCAAAAGCTAATCAAGTGTCAGTTTTGTCAGTCGTCAGTTGTTTTCGACTGGCTGACAGCTGGGTAACCCGTGTGCGTGCACAGTCGCAGGCGTTGGCCAGGATGGGGGGGCCGGGAGACGCCACCTACATTGTACGTGGCGGTCTACCCATTGGTTTAAATATTCGGGCTCCCGGAGATGTTACGAGATAGTCCGAATAACGAACATTTGTTCAGGTTTGGATTTAGTAGGGGGCTCCATAGCTGCTGGAGGGGGGACGGGCGGGGGCACCGTACGAGGATGAGGGACCTGATGGGTATCCGCCGCTGCTTCCACCGGACTGTTCGTATTGTGCTACTTGGATAGCTTGACGGACTCCCTCAAGGTTGATGCCAACAACGCGACCACCGCTTGGGACTCCGTAGGACGATGATGGGACACCATATGAGGATGAAGGAACACCGTAGGATGATGAAGGGGCGCTAACTCCGATTGAGCCTGATGAAGAGGAAGCTTCTTCTTTAAGGAGGATTTGACGGATTTGTTCAAGGAGTTGGGGGTCGACGTTTTGGCCCTCGGAGGTCTGGTATCCAGATGAGACGGCACGGTAGCTGCCGCCGCCGCTAAGACCACTGTATCCACCCGAAATTCCACCTGAGGGACGGTTGTAGTTGTATCCAGATGGAGGTTCTGCGCTTGCGCAGGCAACCAAGGCCAGGGCTATGCACTGTGGAAAAAACAAATAGATTAGACTAAAATGTATAAATTTATAATTGTAGATGGGTAGAAAGTAAAGAATAGTCTAATATTGGTGTAGTAATTGATTCTTCCTGTTTACCCTGCAAATGCGTAAACATTTGCTTCTATTTATATTTTATTTGGTTGGTTTTTTTTTCCTAAATGTTTATCAAAATTAGAAGACTAATATTATTTGCAACTACGTCATATAGAATGACTAGCTGTTACGTCATCTCTAACAGGATCTCCACCAACAGAAGGTATTTTATTTATGACAATTCAAATTTTCACGAAGAGTCGCTAACTCGTTTGAAGTACTTTACTGCCGCTTACTTTCCACGCTTGATTATGCACTTATTAGATATAATAGATCTATACGTGTGAATGGTCTATAAGTAGACGTGAAATCTAAATATGATTGCAATATTTAAATGTATTTTACGAAATAATATGATCCTATCAATATATCGTTATAGTATAGTTTTAAGTTCATTTTGTTTGAAAAGTTATTTAAATTTATAGTATAATATCACTCAACACGCAATGCCTCCAGAATTCGGCAGAAAGTGGGAAACGGAGTGTCTTAAAACTAGGTTCCCTCTGCCTACCCCGCTGTGTGCGGGATACAGCGTGAAGCTGATTTAAAGAATATTTTCATATCAATTTATTTTTGCGATGCGGGAGATGTACCAAAAGTGAGACTCGATCCACCGTCTCTTGGAAACCACCTAGGATTTTCTACACAGTTCTAAGTTTTTTCTTTTCATAGTCTATGATTAACTTTTAAGCACTAAAAAAGATTTAAAATATGAGAGAAAAGATAAAAAACATCCCAAATTAAATTTGAAAGCGGCTTGTGTTCAGAAACATTTATTAAAAGTTTATTAATACACTTAAAATTAAATATAATTAATTATATGTTCTGTAAAATAATTATCTAGAAAAGTAATAAAATGTAATAGCCCAACGAGAAATTGAAATGCCTTAGCTGCTACCATCTCTATCTTTTGTCCACTTTTGTATGCGAACGCATCTCTGAAGCATTACTAAGCAAATGTTATACAACACTACCGTGTTTTGAGTAAATATTAGTGATGTACTAGACTTTTTGATATGTGACGTATTTACATATGTGATGGTTCTGTGTTCGATTCTCTCTCAAGTGAATGCATATATTAATTATAATATCTATTGCTAGGACACAATGCGGTGATCTTTCTGTTTTTATAGCAATACGGCGTTAAGTTCCACACCTCTAAAAATATGTGGAAGCTGGATAACAGAATGTCTAAAAAGTAGGATCTCTATACATATATGATGCCAAATAAAAAAACGGCCGATAAAAAAAATAAAATAGACATCACTATAAAATAATAATAGTGTTGTAAACAATCGAAATTGTTGGTTTCCGCGTTTCCAAAGTTAATTGTTGGTGAAATTTATATATTTCTCACGTATACAAAGTATTTTGGGGTCAACATAGTCTCTATGTTCATAACGTTTTAATCATGTCACTTTCTTTTATAATGTTTTATAGATTTTATGTTTTGTTATATTCTACTATGTATTTTAATTGATGTAGTGATAGAGGCTTATCTATGAAGTTTACATGTAATTTTTACTAGGCAGTATGTTTGTTTAGCTTAAATATCTAGAATATTAGGTTGATTTTGACCATTGTACTCACTATTATATTTGTATATTTAGCCCGCGTTTTAAGTAATTTATAAAGAGAGCTTTTTTGAATATTCCAGAACATAAATATAAATAAATAGCATTAAGAACGTTGTTTTTTAATTACTCAAAAAAAGATTATAAAAAATACGTAATGCCTACAAATTACAGAATAATAAAAAATTATAACACATTTGCAAGTAATGAGGTTTATTAGAAAAAGCTTCGATAAATAAAATAGAATCGCAAAGTGAAAGTGCAGTGTCATAGGTCGGAGACGCGCCGGCGCTACAGCGCGATACGTCAGAGGTCGACTGTCGATTTTTTGATAATTATACATGTGTTTATATGAAATAACTATAATTTATGTGGCCAGTCGTGGCGCGAGGGCACAAACTATGACTGTAAAATCGACTAGTTGTGGGTTCGATCCCCACTCGAGGAAATGAAATATTTATTTACATTTACATTTTTATTTCTTCGCTCTGGTGTCGAGGCAAAGCGCGGCGTTGAGGTCCGCCACTCAACACGCAATGCCTCAAGAACTCGGCGGAAAGTGGGGAACGGAGTGTATTATCACTAGGTTCCCTTTGCTTACCCTGCTGTGTGCGGGATACAGCGTGAAGCTGATTATATGATGATATTTTAAAATAATTTTATGTAAATTTTAATACTTGTTTTGTATTAAAGTTATCTAGTATTGGCTATTATTAGTGTTATGAAGAGAGTGAGGCAGTGGGATTCTGTCTAATGGAGATGTTTGTGGGATCGATTCTTACTAAAGCGGTAATTAGAAACGGACCTGTAATGTCTTGATATTACATTTTCTCTCTCTCAGTAAGCTTTCTCAGTTGACATAAGAGCGTCCATTTCTATAAAAAAAATATTAGAAAAAGTGCTACGAACCTTTATATACAATAACAATGTTCTGATTCAATTCCATTATATTTATTTATACTTAAAATTATATTTATAGAAAATTTCGCAAATTCTTTCTTCTGGTTATTACGCGTTTTTCTCAGTGTAATTTATTAGTTGGTTTTCTTAGTATAAAGTGTTCGAAAGCTTATATATAGTCGGAAGTCACGCTTAAGCTTTCATGATCTTCGTGACTGCACCGTAATGTTAGTTGGTAGAAACCTATGCTTTTGCCAGTTTGTCATTTAATTGCAGTTATTTTACATTTTTTAATAAATATTTTTTTGTAGAAAAAAAATAAAATTAACAAAATTTTATTCTCGAACATCATGTGACATACATACTCGTACAGATAATAATATATTTTTTATTCATTTTTTTAAATATTGCCAGATTAAAAACAAAAATATCTTTACCCAATTTTCTGGCAGACTCAACCCAATATACGACAGATATATTATAAAAATATCGCGACAAACTAAGATACTTTTGTGATCCCTATAAGCAACATTACTTTTAACAAATACGAAAATGAAACGGAATCCTCTTATTTCTAATGATTTCTAAAGAATCTAAAAAAAAGAACTTTTATTCTGTTGTTTTAACGGTGGCCTAGAAACAATTAATTCTAACAACGTTGTATCGGATTACTTTTGTCTATGTATTTGTACACAGAACACATTTGCTTTGACAATCCAACGTGTTTAGAATAGATTTTGTGATTACAAAATATATCGATGACGACGCGATATCGATGATGTCCCTTCTATACTGTCACGGCGTCTTACATAATATTATATTGAAACAAGACGTGGGATCTAATGCTCGTTAAAATCACTATAGCCATTACAATGATTATGCTGGTATTATAAAATAAGGGGCATTTCTGCATGGTGGGTATAACTCTCTATTTCGGTGAGAATAACAGAAAATAATATTTTTTTTTAGAATTATCTCGTATATAAGAATTTTGGGCAACACGAAAAAGTTTTCCCACTGATGCTTTTTTTCTTTTAAGCCTTTAAAGTATTTGAAATTTCTACTTTTACTTTTAAACACTTATTTCAATAAATCTAGTCTATGTATTGTATACACTTTACGCTATTTTCAATACATTAACATAAACAATTGATGACTACATTCACACTGTGTGCAGCGTTTATTTTAATTTAACGAATTTAATTTGAATTTATTTATATTTAAATATTACCTAACTATTCAATTTCCAAATTATTTATTTGGACTATTTACAAGACTAGTCTACTTCTAATTTATTCACATGTCTCTTGGAAATTGCGGAGTAGGCAGAGAGATCTGTAGTAATAAGTTTCTCCGTTTTTAACTTTTCTTACCTAATTCTATGGCTAAATGCACTGTTAACTTAGAGATTACATTTTTTTTAGTTTTAGGCAGTGTCATTGGTGTCAGAGTAGGCAGAGGGAATCTAATATTAATAAAATACCAGAACGAGAAAATAAAAATATTTCTTTTCCATGAGTAGGAATTGAACCTACTATCGCCGTTTTACAGTCAGACGCTGTCCCGCCGCGTACAACGGCTTCTAATATGTATTTACATTTGCTTAAATATCACTTGTAATTGTGGCGAAAGTATATAGTTATGTAAAGAAAATATGTTTTTCTCGTAATGTAGCAATATGTTACGGTAGCCGCTCGACCTGCGACCTGTGACTGCCGTTGATTGCATCAGGTGTAATTTAACTCCAGAAAATATATTTTTTATTTTATTATTATTAAATTATGATTTATTTATTAATTCTATAAAACTAAACGAATTATTTTTAATATATTTTTTTAGTTTATTTTTAATTTTTATTATAAAACGCTATAATAAGCAACGAAAATGGACATTACAAATACATATTTATAGATATTTTTCTAAATTCTAATATTAATTTAGAGGCAAGTAATGATCTTATATTATAAAAAAAATAGTATATTTATTAACGAGGGAAATCGAGTTAAATCTCAAAAATCGTCTAAATAGTATAATCGATTTTTAAAAAAACTTTTAACTTTAATAAAAACCGAATAGGAAACGGTACGTTGATGAGAACTGGTGCATCGTAATCATGCAAATCGATTTATCTCCGCATGGAAAATATGTAAATGTATGTATGTAGCAATTGCAAGAGACATAAGAGAGTGCAAAAAGTTGAGTAAAACTAATTACATCTTCTCTGTGAACTTCCTTTTACGAGAGTACAACGTAATATGGACTTTAGTACCTTGTATAAAGGTACACGCGCTTATTTAAAATATTTCACGTATCATTTGAATAAAACGCTTACTATTGTATGTAGCGCAAAGTGAAATGTTTTTAGCTTTATCTTTCCCACGGTATGGTGATCTAAAAGATTTAATTTTTGATTTTTTTTGATAAATGAATAGAAAATTGGAGCATTAGGTAGTCGTAAATTTTAATTTTTTTTTATTAGGAAAACGTGTAAATATGAATGAAAAAAAAATAAAGCTACTAAAAAGAATTGTTAATCTGTAAGTTGTATCGTTCCAAGTTTTTTTTTTATATCTGTAATAGGTGTTTTCCGAGTCTGGGTTTAGTGTTAGTATATAGTGTTTCTAAATTGCCGGAAAGTGGAGAAAGAAAAAAAGATTGGTCACTTGGTTACGTCTGCTCCCGCGAATGGGAGATGTTTGGAGTAACTTATAGAGCACTGATAAATTTCACTGAAAAGGATAATCGATATGATATCTATAGAAGCCAGAACCAACAATAAAATTAAAATTCCATTTAAATTCCCAAAAAAAAAAAACAAAAACACTTTTCAATTATCCTTCCCAAAAAAATATATCAAATGTTCCACAATTTAGTCACAAACACGAGCACTACATTCTATATAAAAGTATTGATTATTTCTCATAGTAAACTTCACTATTGGGCACTTGTCACGCACTGAACTTACCGCTACGAAGGCTTTCATGGTGTGTAGATCTGAGGTTCCGTACGAACTATGATGCAGGGACCAGCTCTCAGACGGATATATAGTAAACTTTGAACGCGGTGGGGCGGCGAAAGGAAGATTGTGTAAGGGAGATGCTACTTCTATAGGAAGTTCGTCTAATTGGAGGGCGTCATGCGATGGTTTGTTTTTTTTTGTCAATTTTTTGGGGGTTTCTTTTGAACTTTTTGAAAGTTAAGTCAGATTTAAAGCTAGTTTAAATGGTTTTATTTAATTATAAGTTTTGTTTAATTATAGTTATGAAAAAGCAAATCTTTAATTTATAGAATCTCTGAATTTTCTCTTCTACTAAGTTATCAAGCTTCTGTATTTGAATAAAATGGTAGGTACAAACAAGAAACTATCTCATTTACTTTACATTTTCATTTAAATGTGAACTTACCCAAATATTATTATAGAAAAAACATGTTTGTTACTATGAAAATTGGGTATTTTTATAATAATTCTTAGAAAATCACTTATATATCAATTTGCTGTGTAAACATGACACAGCCTGTGGCAGATTTAAACATATAATTATCACATCAATTAGTCGACATGTCATCCTCTCTTATATGATACTAGTAACCTCCCACGACATTGCTTGCATGTTCTTTATCATGTAAAATGAAAAATCCTGTTTTTCCCCGTTCACCACCTCTACTCTCTCACTCTTACCCTTAAATCAATTTACTTGAAAAGAGATCAGTATTTTCGTATATGCGTTATCTGTCAGTCACTCAGTAAAGTAAGAGTTTTAGAATTATTGATGCATCCAGCATTTAATCACACGATGTGAGAATATAATAGCAAAGATTCATATAAATCAATTCGACGTATAAAAATGTGGAATACCCATGGCATGCTAGTAATTATTGATGATATTTGTACTAGTTAAATATCTATGTGTTCAGGTGTTTAGGATGTTTAACCAATTTGCTGGAGATTATGTATTTAGATCACTGGTTCCCAACCAGTGGTCCGCGGGCCACCAGTGGTCCGCAGAAGCCTAAATATGGTCCGCGAACGATTTAAATTTTATGACTAGGGATGGTGAGGCGAAATTTTTGTTTGATGATCAGAGTTAATTTTTATTATACCTACATAGTGGTCCCTACTACCAATAATGATATAAAAGTGGTCCTTGATCAAGTAAAGGTTGGGAACCCCTGATTTAGATAGAAGTCAGTGTTTCTAGTGTATTTTTGGTTGGATCCCACTCGAGAGTATTATTATATTTTTATATTTTAATTTCCTCGCTCATATAGGCAAATCACAGCGTTGAGTTTTGTAGAGACTAAATATTTTTTTTAAATATATATTTTAATAATTTATCATAAAAATTTATAATACGTTTAAAATAAATAAACGATTTTTATCATCACGATGTATCCCGCACATAGAAACACGATAGACAGAATATAGTGTCAAGACACTCCATTCCTATAGATAGAAACATACGATGGTAAATAAAAGCCTATTAATATGCTTGCTTATAAACAAAAGAAATTCTTAAGAGGTCGTCGTAACGCAGCGGCACAGAGACTTATTGACAACGCGACGCTTGTAGCTTCGATTACCACTCAAGGAAATGAATAATTTTCGTCGTTCTGGTACCAAAAGAACAGCTCCTAGGCACTCAACACCTAGGCCCATATTTATAAATCGCTCTCAAATCTAAGATCGTTCTTGAGATCGATCTCGAGCTTCAAAAATTTTATCATTCAAAATATATACATATATGTGAATAAAAACGGCATCTCAAGTTCGTTCAAGATCAATCTCAGAGTCGAGAGCGGTTTATAAATACGGGCTCTTATGTCTTGAAAATTAGGTAAAAAGTAGTGAACGGAGTATCTTAACAAGAAATTCCTTGCCTACTCTGGTAATAGCGGGATACGGCGTGAATAAAGAACAATATAATCCCAAATGTCCATATACTTCTTTACTGTAGTTTGAAATATTTAATCAAATAATGCTAAATACATACGACGCCACATATTCATATTCGCGTCGAATTTGTGTAAATTGACGTCGCAGTTTTTTTTTTGGCAACTTTCACGACGTTGACGTCAACAATGCTTATAAATGTTAATTAAATTCTAAACGGTCATAAAACTATAAAGAAATGGCTAATACTTACAGAAATGGCTATAGTATTTCGTATCTTCACCTTTATCTATATCTTAGGTGCATATAATAAAAATGTATAATAACTTATCGCTGTCTGTACATGGAAGGGATTTAAGAAAATCTATTATTGGAATTTTTTTTTAATGAATTCACATTCACACATTCACATTCACAATAGCCACATATTGTCTTTGAAATGATAATGTTATTAGAACGTTCAAATAATATTATTTTTTTGTTTAATAATTCGAAAAATTAGGTGCAGAAATTGTGTCATGGCACTTTTTTTTCAAATAAATAAAATATAGTATATAATGCGGAAATGTATACGGAATGTTTATTTGCAAATCTTAATTACATCTCCTGAAATATTTTAATAAGTGAAACTATATCCTTGTTGTACCAACTAAGCGATGTATATGTAGCGATGACTTGTGAACTCTTAGTTTTTGTAACTCAACAGTCTACACCTACAATAAGAGAGGAAAATGCAATATAACTATTAACATAAAAATAGTCATTTTTTTAATGTTTTTTTTTAAGATTCCTTTTATATTATAATATGATAATAAGATAATAAGAGGCCAGTCGTGGCGCAGCGGCACGAAGTGTGACTGTAAAACCGACTGGTTGTGGGTTCGATTCCCACTCGAGGAGATGAAATATTTACTTAAATTTTTTGTTTCCATTTCTTCGCTCTGGTGTCGAGACTAAGCGCGGCGTTGAGTTCTGCCACTCAACACGCAATGCCTCCAGATTTCGGCAGAAAGTGGGGAACGGAGTATCTTAACACTAGGTTCCCTCTGCCTACCCTGCTGTGTGCGGGATACAGCGTGAAGCTGAAAAAAAAAATAATAATAATAAGAACCGACTACTATCTGACCTCTTACATCCAAGATATTGCTCGTAACTTTATAATTAGACCAGTTATCAAAAATATTTAGGCTTAGACTAGGAACTAGTAAAAAAAATTAGTAGTCTGTCTTTGTATTGTGACCATCAGACTCAATTGCTTAGATTTCTGATTTTTAAAAGTAAATTTACACATTTATGGCGTTTATTTGAATATAATTCTTTCTAACTCAAAATAAGACTTCGTGATTTGTATTTTTTTTAATTATTCTTTACATACATCGGTTTCAATGTGGTTCACATGTTATCAGTTTAGCTATATATTTGTTTATTTTTATTCTGCTACTTCAACTAGAATCAGAACAAAACATAAATACCTAGGTATGTAATTCCTAAACCAATCTAACGCCATATATGTTGTTATAATTTTGTGGCTGTAAGCATTACCGCTGGCTTTTTCTGTAAAACTAAATGGCCATATAACGCGACATGCAACGCCTGGCTATGCCCAACTGGGGGCAACTGGGGGCATTGCGTGTTGAGTGGCGGAACTCAATGCCGCTGTGGAGATCGACTCTCAACCAGTCGCGTTGTTTCTCTAACTTCAATACATTTCAAATATCACGACTATGAAGAAAATATTCGTCATTATTTTCAAATGTTATTTCGTTTTACATCACATACCATAGAGTGGGTGAGTATTTTTTTATTAGAAGATTATTGGAGATTACTGTTTGATTACATAAGTCCCAGTAAATAGTAAATGAAGAAACTTTTATATGAAAGTCGATTTGACTTTGAATTTCGTAATACTATCGATTTGTGAATATAATATTTTTTAATTTTATAAATTACTTAATTAACGTAAGTTTTGTGTTGAGTGAGTTTCGTCACTCACTGTGTGTAAAAAAAAAATCTCAATATATATTTCTATCGTATCCAAAAAAAAATTACATATTTAATATATATTTTATATTTTCGTACATACAATAAGGCATTTTTTCCAGTTATACATGCAGACAGACATACAGAAACGGACCTTAATTGTGGGTGTCCTGGGCTAATAATTATTTTGGGGGCCGGACCTAATAATTATTATATTAAATGTGTGGATGTAAGATCACATGTGCGGAAGTCTAATCACATGTGTAGGTATCAGATATCATGTGTGGATGTCAGAGCACTTGTGTAGATGTGAGATTACTCGTGAGGATGTCAGTCACATGTCTTGAGATCAGATCACATGTATGAAGAGGTGAGATCACATGTGTGGATTCGATTACACATATTTGATCACACGATGACACAGCGCCTATGCGTAGAGGGGGCTTCTAATACGACATAAGATACTGTGATGTATCAGCTGTGATCAATCTCTATGACTATGACATGACCTGCCTCCCATTAGATGTGCTCCGAGGTCAAAACAGCGTGGTAGAATGTATATGAGGAGGTATTCACCGATTTCACCATTACGAGAAGCTCAAGCAACAAGTTGAACAAGAAGAAGAACAAGAAGTAGAATAAGCACCATCCTCGTAAGAAGCTGGAATCCAAAGAGGATACCAGCTTCTAACGAAGATAATGCAGATTGAACAGTGGCGGCGGTAGTGTCGTATGTAGAACGTATTTAAAAATATTTTCAGATTCTACCCTACCGCATAGCATAGTAGAGAAATAACTGACTGATTCACAGACAGCGCACAGACGAAACTGCTGAGCGAAAACGGGTACTTACATTTCAGTCAATTCAGTCAAGAATGTCTTCTATTAATTACATATCTATTGAATAGGTCCATTTAATGGAACTTATTAGTTTAATAGCAGGTATATTAGTTTATGTGACATGTGGGTTTGATTCCCACTCTGGGAAAAGAAATATTATTATAAATATTTTCATTTCTTCGCTCCGATGAATGCCTGCAGAATTCGGCGGAAAGTGGGGAACGTAGTACAAAGATCGTCATACAACATTTGGCCTATAATAAATATTCATAAAATATATAACGGAATTGATCCCGGAACTTGAACCTACATAATAATGTAACAAACACTGAGGTAACTTCAAGTATTGTGTTCATATGTTGGTACATTTATATTTATATTGTTGTAATATATATCTGTATTAAGGAAATATGTATTTGTGATGATCTCTCATTGTATTTACTGTTGACCAATAATTCCTTTTATTTGTTGCGATGATGAACTCGTGGCGTAATCTGTTCATCTAAAGATAAAAGCAAACCTATTTGCATACGAACAAGATTATTTTTTATTATGCATTTCATAATTTGTTAGCTTCACGCTGTATTTCGTATAGCAAGGTAGGCAGTGGGAACCTAGTGTTAAGATACTACGTTCCCCTCTTACGCAGAAAGTATGGATTCAACCACTCAACACACAACCCACACCTGTTGTGTTTACAGTGAGACACTGATACGTTGGGCAATTATTGACTCTGGCTACTCAAACATTTTTTAGCTTCACGCTGTAGCCCGCACATAGCAGTGTAGGCAGAGGGAAACTGAAAACCTAATTATAAAACACTCCGTCTCCATTCCGTTTCCCACATTCCACTAAATTCTCTAGACATTGTGTGTTGAGTGGCAGAACTCAACATTGCGCTTGTCATTGTTACCAGAGCGAGGAAAATGAAAATATTAAATATTCATTTCCTCGAATGCGAACCCACAACCTGTCGCATTTACATTCCCACGTGCGTGCCCCGCGCCTCGACAGGCCTCAAAGGATTTTCTTAAACTTTTGGTTTTAACTTTCACAAGAATGCAGCGAATGTATGTACATATAATTAAGGCTTAAAGGATAAGTAAAGGACATAACTAAGGGTAATGCAGACTTCTTATACTAATGTAAACATCTCATTACATTTTACGATTGAAGAAAGCGACAACTTGATAAAAGGATAATGTGGTTAAGTCAGAAATCGTGGTTAAATTTTCAATGAGGTAAGTATATATAAAGGTATCTTAGTACAAGTAAAAATGTAAATTGATTTATAATAGCACTACTTAAATATTTGGATGTCTTAGAACTTAATAAGAACGGAGTGTCTTAACTCTAAGTTAACAGGTTACCCTGCTATGTGCGGGATACAGCATGACGCTAAAAAAAGTATTTCGATATTTTATTAAAATAAAAAATAAAATTAAATTCAGAAAGTAAATGTAATGCGATGTAAACTTTACATTTTATCAACGAAATTTTGTCCACTTTGCAAAGAGGACTTAGTGATAACTTATTTTGTTCTATACGTAATAGAGTGAATAATTTATAATATACTTCATAAAAAATATATACTTCACCTTTAATTTATAATATACTTCATAAAAAATATATACTTCACCTTTAATGTATAATATACTTCATAAAAAGTATATACTTCACCTTTAATTTATAATATACTTCATAAAAAGTATATACTTCACTTTTGAAATATAATTCTACATATTAGAAACCTTTTTTTTTAAAAAAACAAAATAATAGATTTAGGCTATTGTGATTCATTAACGGTCTAAATTTATGAAACTTTTACATTATACAGTTGTATGATATGTATAACGTATATTATACCCTAATAACATTATAAAGCTTCATTTAATTGAATGCGCTAATCTTAGGAACTATTGCTTTGCATTGTAAAAATCTTTATGTATTTCATAGTTCACTTATCGACGAAAGCTATAGAAGGTTATACTACATGAGCTGTCAGAGTTACCTCTCGATTTCATCGGTAAAACTTAAATTTTAAAATTATATTTTTCAATTTTAAATGAAAAGAAATGTACACGATAATCAAAAATAAAGATTGTTTTTATATTTAAAACCAAGAACATTGTAAAAATCAAATTTCAAATCTAAAAATGTTTAAATACTTGGCACCCGAAAGCCAACTTATTCTCAAACTTGAGACGCATTTTAATACTATAAAATTAAACTACTATGATAAATTATACAGCACAGGTACTGCCACCATTTTACATTAAAATGTGGTATGTTCCCATCGGTCAGTTTATATCCGCCATTTACTATCGGTCAACCTGTTGATAACACAGTACTTAGTTTCTTATTTTGTGAAGTGTAAAGTTGATTTCTGATTATTTAGAAAAATAATTTAAAAAAAGTTTTAGGAACAGTATTTCTTTGTTTGCATATGACTCTTGCCAAAATGAATAGGGTATAATTGAAATTTTTAATTTGCTATATATTCAGTTTTATATTGAAATCCAATATTATTTATATAGTTTTCAGTCATCAATAGCCATTCTCATCGATACTAACGTAACACTTTGGTATAGCGTCTGTAAGCGATTGTAAGTTTGATCCTCACAGATTTGGCAAATCGAAGAGCGGCGTTGAGTTCCGCCAGTCAACACGCAATGTCTCAATTTCGGACAAAAGTGAACAGCTTCTGCGTACACTGCTATGAGTAAAAAAAAGATAGTAAAAATAAATCTGTGATTTAGTTCACTCCTTTTACCATATATAACAAAATGACCCCATATTTTCTCGCGTGTATGAAGGTTTCTCACGTGACAGTTTACATTGTATTCAATTCAAATATTGTCGATCATGTAATGATTTGTTACGTTAAAATTAGATTCAACATTTAGAATAGAGTTGAATTTAGAACTAGTCGTCGCCTGCAACTTTGTCTGCGTGGACTTCACGTCGTATGTTGGAAAATATTCCGTTTCCGTACCTCTTCTATTGGTAATCTACATTCCCTATGCCAATTTTGCATGTATAGGGATATACATGCAAAATTTCCCTTTTCTAAGTCTTGTTCTGTTCTTTTGTTATGGCGTTCCCAATCTTAGTTCCAGTGGTTTTATTCTAGTTATTCGTTCTATTATATCTTTCATATCGCGACTAATTTCTCGATTTCTGCACAATTTTAAAATACACTGGGTGTGGAGCTGAATTCCACACTGCGCTTTTGCCTGGTTATCATAGCGAAGAAATGAAAATACGAAATATTTTATTCCCACGAGTGGGAGTAGAACCCGCAATCGTTGCGTTTACCGCATGCCTGTGCCCCTGCGCCACGACGGCCTCATTTAGTAAAGTAATAAATGTCCATTACTATGCCTAGTATATACAGACAGTCTCACATAGTAAGTTACATATAGTGGTAATTTGATGAAGACTTTCATTTTTTTCATCCACTCTAATGTGTTTTAAACATAATGTGAAGATGTATGTAAATGTATGTGTAATACAAAATAATTTTAAATTCTGTCTAGAAAATGTAATTGCCCCGAAATACTTAAGCACTCACAACATATTTCACAATAGAAGGTATAGTACGAATATACGGTGCAAGGTATAAACGTTTGCGTTATTTAATATATATATTTTTCAATTGAGGCCAGTCGTGGCGCAGTGGCACAAAGTGTGACTGTAAAACCGACTGGCTGTGGGTTCGATCCCCACTCGAGGAGAGGAAATATTTACTTAAATTTATATTTCCATTTCTTCGCTTTGGTGTCGAGGCGCGCGGCGTTGAGATCTGCCACTCAACACGCAATGCCTCCAGAATTCGGCAGAAAGTGGGGAACGGAATGTCTTAACACTAGGTTCCTTCTGACTACCCTGCTGTGTGCGGGATACAGCGATTTATTTATTTATTTATTTATTATTTTTCAATTCAAGCTGAAGCGTGAATGAAATTCCGGATGTACGCTATATCACGCATATAGCAGTGTAGGCAGAGGGAACCTGGGAACCTACTGTTAAGACGCTCTCTTTTTTTTGCTCATAAATTCGAGACCGCAAATTAAATCTTTATGTTACCTGAAGACAGCAATGATTCATTACTATTGTTATTTTTTCTGGAGACATTGTGTGTTTAGTGGCGGAACTCAACGTCGCGCTTTACTTCTTTAGTAAAACATGAAAACAAAAATATTAAATACTAGCTACGACTTCGCCCGCTTAAAATACATGATTATTGATTTAATAAGCAGATTGACAACTATAATAACTTCTAATATGATTTTTTTACGACATTATCGTCAAAGAATTTTTGATTGTTTTAAATAAAAAAATATCCATTCCAGTCAAAATTACTAAATGTACAGACAAAATATTTTTACTGTCTGTTTATATATAGAGATTTCACTAACTCCGAGAGGGAATCGAACCTACAACCGTCGCGTTGACAGTTGCATTTATTATGATATCTACGACACATATGCTCTTGCAACTTAAATCAACCATACATTTAACACATTTTGAAATGTCAGAGCTCTTCAATTTTTTCTACATCGACCTCACAAAAAACTTATGATACGAGAAGTTACTTTTCATTATTCCTATACGATCGTGTTATGTTATTGAATTCCCAAAAAGTAAAAATAAAAATTTTAAATTACGTAAACGTGTTAAAAAACATTATAAGTTAAAAGAATTACTAGCGTAAATGTTACGTTGTATTTATTGAGTGGTTAAAGAGATTTTTTTAAAGAATAATATCAATATTAGCATATATAGCAACTTCACGTTTTTTTATCATGTAGCAGAGTAAATAGAGGGAACCTTTTTTTAATACACTCCGTTTCCCTCTTCCTCCCAAATCTTAAGACACGGCCTTGTTAAGTGGCGGAGCTATACGTCGCGCTTTATCTATCACAGTAGAGAAATAATTTAAAATAAATGAGTTCCCCAGAATGGGACTTGAACCCCAAACACCATATTTACAGTCATATATTATTCAGTATTCTAAGATCTAGTTGTTAAATTGGCATGCCAATATTGTTCTACTGTTTACACTCGGAACATTCTAAAACGTTGTGCGTTATAGTGGGCGATATTTAGAATACTGTGTTGTATAACTATACTTTTTTCTATTTCTTCGCTGTGGTGCCGAGGCAAAGCGCGGCGTTGAGTTACGCCATTCAAGAATTCGGCGGAAAGTGGGGAACGGACTGTCTTAATACTGGGTTCCCTGTGCCTACCCTGAATGTTTTTACATTTCACTTAAAAGTAAAAATAAAACCTCACGCAGTGGCAGATGTTCTTACATATAACTGTCCCAAAGGCGCGACGCATTTGGGATTCATTAGTACAGTAATAACTGCTTCATCATTCATAATAACTAGGTAGCCCAGAAACTGAAATATTTGAAATTTAAACAGTATTTACTAATATATAATTGGTATATATGTTACCCTTTTAGGGTAAACTTTTTTTTAATATAAACGACTTACTCGTACATATTATATATAGAGAGCAAAATGTTGTGATCAAAAAGATTTTTTTTCTGTATGTCTAAAAATCCCATAGCCTTCATCTTTGAAGTCGTTTTACCTTTCATATAATATTATGATCCATACTATATTTGCAAACAAGCCGTGTCGAAGGTGTTAAATAATATTTTTACTAACGTTGCGTAAATGATGATAGTGTTTTTACCTCGTGTGCAATGGGCAATGGGCGCTGGTGAAGTATGCGTTGCGTGGGAAAGGCCAGAGGTTTAGGGGTCATATACGTATCATCTCACATTTTAAAACGTTAATTTAGATTTTATAATTTTATAGCAATTAGTAAGGTATATTTAGTAGTTGTTTATGTGGTTAAACAGTCTGACGAGGACTGACAGATTTTTTTATAATTTTTTTCGAAATGGAATTTGCATTCACAAATATCACGTTCAATGTTGTAAGAAAGAACTGCATCACAATCAGCGTCGCCAGTTTTTTTTCTAGATGAAAAGCGGAACTTTGGAAGATTTTAAGTAAAAAAGCGGGAAAAAATTAAAAGATAAAAAATTAATTTATTATTTATCCATTTATTAAAGTTTTAAATAAAGCTTCCAGTGGTGATAGATATCAAAATAAAATATTTTTTAATAGAATAACGCCACTATACTTAAAAACGATATTGTTTTAGTTTACTATATGTAACACAGTTAAGTATTCAGAATAATTATACGTAACTTACGAATATACTTATTTGTATTTCTATGAATTTTTTAGCAAATGATTAAAATTTTAAAGTAATAAAAAAAGATCTGTCCCGAACGGTACATTTAATTTTTGGTCTAAAAATCGGGACGTCCGACCAAAATCGGGGCGTATGGCAACGTTGATTACACAATGCTTTCTGCAAGTGTTAAGACACTCTGTTTCCACTACTACACTTTCGTTTCCCATTTTCCGCCGAATGTGGAGGCATTCCGTGTTGTATGGCAGTTTGCCTCTTTACTAGAACGAGAAAATAAAAAATATAAAAAAATTATTTTCCTCGAGTGGAAATCGAACCTAAAGCCAGTCTCGGTTACAATTGTACGCTTGTTTAACCGTACCACAATAGGCCTTGGAAAAAAAATATCTGACATATTATATAGTACATTATGTGGAGCGTGTTTTATAATGGTAGCCTATCTAGTACTATGTTATATTATTTTCAGTTAAAATTTTAACCATAACGTTTAGAACCGCAGATTTTTTAATATATTTTTTATAAAATATTTCGGTGTCTTTCGAATACATACCCACCATATTCAATTTCTATTGAATTAGTAAAGAATTTCGTGCCTAAAGCAAAGAAAGATTTTTTTTTGTTTCACGCTGTATCCCGTATATAGTATTAAAAGTGGGAATCTAGTAGTCTTATTATTAGAATAAGCAAATGAAAATTAAAAAAATAAAATAATATCTAACTTATTCCCCTGAGAGAAAATTGAAGAAATCGAACTCGTAACCGTCGTGTCTACAGTCAGATCACAATCAGACGACCTCGACACAAAAAGTAAATAGCTATATATAGAAAAAAATCGTTATTTTTAGCAGATATCGACTTAAAAAAAGTTAATCTGACAAATTAGTAAGTTATACAGGGTGTATCTTGTAACAGTACTAGCACGTTATTAGAATATATATTACTTATAGCGGTTTTCGGTTGCTTTACATTCAAATACCGCTTAGTTAGATCGTTACTTGCGAAAGTGACCTTAGGATCATTGGTGAGGGTCACTGGAGTTGTAATTCGGTATACCAATACGAGTGGGTGCTGTAATTTTTTCTTTATAAACTACAAATGAGATAGTCATGAATTTAATTTATTCTGATGTTTAGTTAATTATATTCTGTGCGGTTCTTAAATGTAGTATGAGGCCAGTCGTGGCGCAGGGGCACGTGAGAGTGAGAGTAAACGTGACAAGTAGTAGGTTCGATTTCCATTCGAGGAAATGATACGCTCTGGTAAAGGCAACGCGCGGGATTGGGTTCAGTTACTTAACACGCAATGCCGCAATGGAGGAGTCTTAATGGGAACAGTATCTTAACGCTAGGTTCCCAGGTTCTCTCTGCCTACCTCGCTATGTATGGTATACTGCGTAAAGCTATCAAAAAAAAATTGTTGGCCAAATACTAATTCATAAAATAACTCTCTCTACCTACTCTGTTTTGCAAGAATAAGCTTTAAGCTGAAAAAAATATTAAGGCATTTATTGGTTTTTTTGTAGCTTCGCGCTGTATTCCGTGCATGGTAGGGTAGGCAGAGGGAGCTGGGAAGAGTGTCTCAACACTAAGTTCTCAGGGTCCAGGGTCACTTTACATTCAGAAACTTCCGTTCCTCTCTTTCTGATGAATTCGAAAGCATCGCGTGTTGATTGGCGAAACAGAACGAAGAAATGTAAATATTAAATATTTAATTCCCCAGGGTGGAATAGAACCCACAACCGTCACGTTTACAGTCCCACCCTTGTGACCCTGTACCACGACGGCCTCACTTAATGAAATGATCAAAGCCAATTAAAAAAAATTAATGTAACCAGTTACAATACCAAATTACCTAACGCAACAAAATTATTATTTTCTTTTTTGTTTTCACCAAAATCTTTAATGTACTAATTGCATATTACAAATTTTTATTGTATATTTATGATAACACGTTATTTTTAAATGCAACTTGAATGTTTGAATTAATAATAACTTTTAATAATTGAGTTTTAATATTCATGAGTAAACGTCTCTAGCTAGATTGTTTTACGTAACGAGAGATGTGTTGTGTTAGTTTATTCTAATATCTAGATGTTTGAGGCTGTCGTTGCACAGGGGCTCAAGCGGATAAGGCGACGATTTTGGGTTCAATTCCCACTCATGGGAAGCCGTTATTATTTATTAATATTTTTATTTCTTAGTTCTGGTACCAAGGTTGCGCGCGGCGTTGAGTTCCGCCACTCAACACGTAATATTTCAACAATTTGGCGGATAGTAGTGAACGTTCAAATGAACGTATGGCTGAACGTCTGAACGTTTTACGTAGGTATTTTTCTCACTTTCAAAAAATATATTTTTCACATCACATTTTTATGTCATGAAAAAACATTATATAAAATAACATATTTTGAGGTTTTTTGTATCGGATTTTTTTTACTTCACCAGCGACCAAATTATCTTGTAGTTTCTGAATCTAGGTTTATGACTAAATTTTAATATAACATTATAAGACCGTTGCTTAGAATAGTAACTTGAATGTCTAATTTGGCAAAGTAAACAAAAAATATCCCTCAATATACTTTGCAAGGATTTATTTATTTTTTTTTATTACAATTCTGGAGCTTAAATGGACCTGCCTGTGGACTGACTGATGTAGGCCGTTTCAAGATAATTTACTAAAACCTCAAGGTGCTTTTCCTCGACCGCCACTGTCCGTATGATACAGAGACTACATTCAACCACAGCTGCGGGAGCCTGAAAGACAAGCCGCTGATGTCAACGGCGTCGACGGCTTTCTTGGAGCTCGGCTTGGGATGTGCATAGCAGAACAGATTCCTTCAACGTGTCACGATAATAATTTGAAGTAATAGAAAGGAGTTACGAAAAGAACAAATAAATTGCAATTCATACGTTTTATGTACTAAAAGTGAACGTCCGTAATAACTTTAGCCTTGGATTTAAACGTGTGATGGACCGAGGACGATTCCATTGATTGTTGATTATTATGTAAATTATATCGAAATTGTCTATATATATATATGGTACTATATATTTATTTCATAAAATTTAACTAGAATCATTATAAATAGTTATTTCTTAACTTCTCTTCAAACCTTTCAAAGATAGGTGCGTCGTTGTGTTGTCAGTTGTTATTCAGCTGGTTGATGGTTATCAATGATATGTATTGAAGAACGGAGTAGCGTATCGCTGTGGACTACTGCCTATATAAGACACTTGAAACTTAACTTAATGTCTTGTCATTCATATCAGGATACTGAGGAAGAACCTAGAATTGGCACACTGCATCTTCTCTCCTCCCGAATTCGATAAGTTGCCTGTAGAGTTACCTGAAAACTGAACTGCTTGAGAAATGAAATTATTTATTTCCTGAGTAAATCGAACCAACAACCATAATTTTTACAGATAAACAATATCTCTTGAGGCTAGTCTTGGCGCAGCGGCACGAAGTTTGACTGTAAAACCGACTGGTTGTGGGTTCGATCCCCACTCAAAGACATGAAATATTTACTTAAATTTATATTTCCATTTCTTAGCTCTGGTGTCGAGGCTAAGCGCGGCGTTGAGTTCTGCCGCTCAACACGGAATGCCACCAGAATTCGGCAGAAAGTGGGGAACGGAGTGTCTTAACACTATGTTCCCTGTGCGTACTCTGGTGTGTGCGGGATACAGCGTGAAGCTGATAAAAAAAAACAATATCTTACTACGCCTCGATATCCTAACTGATGATCGAAATCAATTGCAAATAATTCCTTTCCCTTGCAGTAGTTCTCATGGTCGAAACATCGATCTACACCATTTAACCTTTGATGGCATCTGTTCATTAGCACTCATTCCAACATAAGTATTTCACGCTTAAATCATAGGCAATTATTTGTATTAAATCCATATATGGTTATTAAATATTTTAAAGACAGTGTATTATTTTTTAATAAGACGGTGGGTGACATACGGCGGCAGTAAATTGGACGACTATAGCAAAAAATAGAGATGGAAGATGGTGGCGGAGTCCTTCATCTGAATCGGAGTTCGTATCTAAAAACTTGATAACAAACCATATCAAGAATGGCATGTAGTAAAATATAACATACTCACATTAAAATAAGACTAACATTCATTAATATGTAAACACGTGGATGTGAAATTATTGGGATCATTGCATTCCGCACGTAGCAGGGTATTTACTCCCACCTTTTAGGTCCCATTTACCTGAGAACCTAATATTAAAACTCTCCGTTCCCATTAGAGCTGACTTATTAGAGCCCAGTTCTGGTAACGAGACAGAGTTCCGCCACTCAACCCGCAATGCCTCCAGAATTCGGCATGTGGACTAGATAGAAAGTGAAAAGGGCGTGGTGTCACAGTGGGATTGTAAACGCGGTGGTTGTGAGTTCACAGCTAGGAGAAAGATTATACTTAAATTATGTTTTTTATGTCTCCCCTCTAATAAAGAAAAACGTAGTGTCACTGCATTGAGTGTTGCTTTAAAATAAGCCTACATATTTTTGAGTAACATTCCTTGTTGAGAATGGGGAACAAAGTGTCTTAACACTAGTTCCCTCTACCTGCCATGCTTAATTTTTGAATATGGTATTTATCAAAATACTATTCCATTTAATAAAATTTATAAACGATTAGATATTTTATAGTGTGAATGTAGTCTTGTAATTAATTAAACAGTCAGTATATTATTGCATTATTTTGTGAATAACTTTGAAAATTTGAATTTTCTAGACATGAGACATGAGAGTGACGGAATTCGACGGGTTTTTTTTTATTTATTTATATTTATTTTATAAATGTATATAAATTAGTATATAATCATTCCCCCGAGTGAGGATCGCAGACGCTGTGTTTTGAGTTACGACGGCTTTAGGAAAATATATACATATGTATGTAGATACATATTTATACGAGCAAATATTTTATAAGTTATATGGTCGTTCTATTTACACGAAGTACGATGACTTTTTTGATAATTAAACGCCAATTGATGTCTTTGAGTGCGGCATATTACTTTAATTTAACAAAATTTATCGCGAAGACAATTAATGAATAATACCCAAGTTAGAAATAGGTTATTTAATTAGGAATATCTAGGTTATTAATGCTAATATTTTAGAGTTAATCAGCTTCACGCTGTATCCCGCACACAACAGGGTAGGCAGGGGGAACCTAGTGTTAAGACATTCCATTCCCCACTTTCATCGAATTTTTTGGAGGCATTGCGTGTTGAGTGGCGGAACTCAACGCCGTGCTTTTCCTCGACACCAGAGCGAAGATGGAAATATAAATTTAAATAAATATATCATTTCCTCGACTGGGGATCGAACCATCAACCGTCGCGTTGCAGTCTATTTTCGAGTTAAAGGTTCAAATCGGTCATGGTCGAATAAATATTTTCTGTATAGTAAAGCAAGGAGGTGACCTTCAATTTTATCTGCAAATTTCAATGCCACATTCAATAACATTCTTAGTAAAATAGTACTTAGTAAAATTGCTCAATATATTTTCAAAGTAGCGGCCCGCTCGCGGCTTCGCCTGCTTGGACTATACAATATTCATATGAATATTATGTATTATAATTTGTATTTACTGTGTTCATTTAAGGAATATTATTTATTTATTATACGCAAAAAATTTTTATTATACACAAAATACTTTAAAATCTAAAACTTTTGGAATTTTATTTATTTTTGTAGTATTTAATAAAAAGTTTTTGGTTATACAACTAGGTAGTAGGTACTTGCGCGCGGTAAATGCATAAATCATCATAAATCTTACTCCGCGGGTATTTGGAGATAAAAAATAGTCTTTATATTGTTCCACACCCTCCATCTTCCTGTGAAAATCTCATAAAAATCAGTTCAGTTGTTTCGGATATTAGCCCGGACATATTTGTCTATCTTTGTAGATAAACCGATAAAACAATAAAACCTTTCCTTTGTTTTTAGTATGCTCTAAACAACTATATGCACTAAAAGAAAAATGGTTATTTTGAAATCACAGACAGACATCTCAATTTTATTTATTATGTATGTATGTATAGAAAATATAATAGACAAAAACGCATTCTAGTGTTTCGCAATGTGTTTCACTGCATCTTTCGTACTTAATTATGATTATTAGCGTCTTTGATGGAATAAGGAGTTTGTGCAATAGAATTTAAAAGATTTCGATATATTACGTTATTAAAAAAATATTGATTTATTTATTTTGTTATATTTCAGTTCAAAATTTTATATTTAACAAAATATCTTTAGAGGCTACGATTTCCATGTAAAGATAATCTTTTTACCACTACATGAATTTTACAGTATGGAGAAAAGTTTAGAGCAGTATGACTGGCACTTAAAAAAATTTTAACTATCGCCGCCACATCCTCTGAGATCATTTTCCAATTTAATCAACCTTAATATTATTATATATATTTCTTGACCTGAAAGCAATTAATTGCACTCTACTCTAATATCATCCTTCATTACTGTAAGCTTTCTTTAAAAGCATAAAAAATATGTAAACAACAAATTAGGGGGTGCTCATGGCGCAGAGGCACAAAGAGTGATACCCACTCGAGGAAGTGAAATATTTACATTTATATTTTCATTTCTTCGCTCTGGTGTCGAGGCAAAGCGCGGCGTTGAGCTCCGCCACTCAGCACGCAATGCATCCAGAATTCGGCAGAAAGTGTCGTAGCACTAGGTTCCCTCTGCCTACCATGCTGTGTGCGGGATACAGCGTGAAGCTGATTTAATTAAATTTTTGTAAAGTAAAAGAGACTGTGACTTAAACATAATTTTTAATTAGGTCATATCCTAGCAATAGTTACAACTTGGTATCCCATACATAACCAATTTAGAAACTTATTTCTCCAATAAATTTCTCTGGTGGCTGGTGGTGAAATGAGGTGATGACTTTCTGTTTTATCATATTAATCATCAGTATAAGACGATTTTCTTCCGACAGTGCACAATATAAGACGTGCGCTGTCTGTTATTCCACTATTTTTTTAATACTTTCTCTCTGTGGCCCGCATATTTATGGATATGCAGAGAGAATCTAGTATGAAGACACTCAGGTCTTTGTAAAGGACTGTTGTTGACAAATACGATGACAGACAGACGTTACTGCTAAGACACTCCGTCTTTCCACTAATGTCTCGAAAATTTGTCGCCGATTTTCAAACACTGTGCTTTGTCTTGTAACCAGATCGAGGAAAAATAATAAATATTATAATAAATATTTCATTGCCCTGAGTGGCAATCGAAACCACAACCGTCGCGTTACAGTACACGTTGTGCCACTGCGCAACAACGGCATACACTATGTACTATTAACCATATAGAAAGCAAAATGAAAAAAATGGTGAAATATTTATATATCGCATATTAACAGAGATCACGAGTCTTGTGTTAAATGCAAATATAATTAGAAGATCTTTATTATTTAAAACATACTAGTGGTAGTTTATAGTGTACGATACGACTGTCAAGCGATATTATAAATTCGTATACGACAATTGATGTGACAATATATTTGTTTGTGATTTTTTTCCTCAATAACAAATCATATAATAGTTGAAAACGAAATGTCTGTGGACAAATTACACTTTCAATGGGCAGATAATAATAATAATAACAACATTTTAATATTTTAAAAACTACAACTATATTTGAAGAATAAGGTTCTTCATATGGCTAAAAGTTTCATTTGGATATATAGTAGGAGGAGTAGGTTTGGATGTATAGATATTAATGTCGGTACTAATATTAAAAAAACATATTTTTGCTATTAGTAAAGTATTTTTTTAAATAATTACATAAATATGTATCAGTGACTTTTGTAAAAAAAATACTTATAAAATTAGCACAATATGTGGAAGTTAATATAATTGCCACCAAGTGTGTTAGTCAATTTATGGCGAAAGCAAAAATTGCTATTTTCACTTCTCAAATATTCTCCGACTATTGTTGACTGGTGATATATGCAAATACAGAGTAAATATCCGAATAAATCAATTTTAAGGTGGTCTATTCTTGTAATTTGATCAGTAATATTTTACTGTTTCATTTTGAAATTTTCGGTTAACCTTTTGAAATTTTCCTAAATTACTCAAGACAAATGCCAATAGTTTTTAAATTACTTATAGAAGAAAACCGTAACTTATTTTATGAAAGGTACAGTGTATAAGTAAAAAATGATAGACATTTGAATCATCGAACCTTGACACAAAGTTAACCTTAAACTAAAGGTTCCACTCCTTTAGATGTGTTACATTTTTTTTATTAAAAATTTATTAAATATTTACTCAGCTTTACGACTTCATCTTCTGGTAAAATATGATAAAGATGTAGGCTTTATCTATAGGTAATATACCAGAAAACAGAACTAATATCAAAGAAAAATTAAGACTTTTGTATCGACTGAAAAAAAGCTTTTAGATAATTTTAGAAATATTGAAATACGATTATTGTAAAGTTGTGTTAAGTCAATTATCTAGTTGGTTGGACGTACCGGCCAAAAGTGAAAGGTTAATATGTGTAGATGAGCGCTAAATGTGAAATATTCATTATATAAAACTCATATTTACTATACAAATTGCACTTGTTGAGTTCCGCCTCTCAATACACAATGTCGTAGTGTCTTGAGTTGTTGTTGAGTGAGTGAAGTGTCTTGAGATATTGGGCTTCTTTAACGGATTATCTTAATACTAGACTTTTTTTATTGACTAACGCCCAATATTAATAACCTATCTCCAACGTCAATCTTAGATTGTTTCATATATCTACCCAATCTAGAGATTGGATAGATGTATGAAACAATCTAAGATTGACGTTGGTGATAGGTTATTAATATTGGGCGTTAGAGCGCCTGCACGTTTTTCAAAGACCGGATCGCCATCACTGCGTTATTTATAGATAGATAGATAAATTTCTTTATTGCACACACAAACTATAAGTACATAAAAAAAGAAATCAATAATTGTAAAAATATAACTAGCATGCAAAGGCGATCTTATCACTATTAGTGATCTCTTACAGGTAACCTTGGGCGTAAACATTCACAAAAAAATAATAATATAGGAACCGTTATTTATAATACGAATAAACAATATTTTGATGTGTTTTTTAGCTTTTACGTTTTTTCATTAACAAACGGAAGAGAGGATAGAGTGCCAACCGCTACGGTCACTACGTACCTCTTTCAGCTGCCATTGTCCGCTGTCTTCAACCTCTTCATACTCATATAAATTTTACGCGAACTTCCTCTAGTATCATAGTTAGTGTGGTTTTGAAGATCAACCTAGGTTCTTGCCTGTCTTACCATACTTACTTGAAAGTCATATAACTTAAAAAATAAAATAAATCAATAAATCAGATTCATGCTGTATCCCGCACACGGCACTGTAGGCAGAGGGAACCTAGGTGGAAAATTTGAACGTAGTGGGACTCGAACCCGCGCCTCCTGGAAACCGACCAGGTGCTCTGACCACTAAACCATACGTTCTCTTCAAGCTACGTCCGTAAATTTTCGTAAATTTAAATTTTTAAACGTAATTTTTATACGCCTGTTATAACTTATTTGTGTTGTTACCAGTTTTTAAAATTCTGCTCAATCACATGTCATTGAGAGTTAAAAAAATAGAAACTAGTATGATGATTTTAGTGCAATCAATCACTAAAATATACTTTAGGATAATGGTTCAAGGTTCAAATTTGTTTGTCAATACATCATTTATCCCTCATAGGTATATGTACGTAACCTTTAAATGCAAGTAAAAGTTAATCATAGGAGCAATTGATATTGGAATCACGTGTACAGGTTTCATCATTGTTTTTCTATATGTTGTTTACTTTGTACCGTTTATGATTATTATAATACTTCTTTCCTCACTTACCGACGAATTTCTAAGGCATTGCGTGTTGGCGGAACACTACGCCGCGCTTTGTCTCTATATTAGAATGTTTTCACTATGTTCCCTCTTGCTGCCTAACTTGCTGAGTTGCTTGAAGCTGATTTGATTCTTGATATATTATCTATAATAATAGTAAACTTTGAAATGTTAATTTATAGACAGGACTAAAAAAAAGTTATTAAAATTGGGTTTCTTTTTTTAGCTTAGCGCTCTATCTCGCGTGTAGCTCTCGTATCCCGTTCTTACAATCTCTGTCTAACCTACTACGTGCGTGATGCTATAACCTAAGTGTTAAGTCACTCCGTCCCCTTTTTTGCACCAAATTATTGGGATGTTGCGCTAAACACTGTGCCGAAATTAAGACAAGTTAAGAGAAAATACAGTCTAAAAATTACTCTAACTTATTAATATCCTTTAAAAGTTAGTTATAGATAGTAAACCTTAATACCATTAAAAATATACTTAATTTATATGAGAAAAACCTTTTATTTTATTTTTTTATTTTGTTGACATATCAACGCATACCAGTCAACGTTTTCACTTTAATCACTTGTAAGACTAATATATAGGTCCTAGGGCTATAAGATTGTGATTGATGGTATGAAGCCGTTGATTAACAAGTTCAATGACTTTTTTTTTGTATATAATATAGAGATTAGAGATACCTAAGTGATGTATTGGTGTCCCAATTATTGATTTTGTATATTACCTCAATAGAAATTTATCATATATCATATCAGCTTCACGCTGATTGATGCATACTGCATGATAGGCAGAGGGAACCTAGTGTTAAGGCACTCCGTTCCAAACTTTCTGCCGAATTCTGGAGGCATTGCGTGTTGAGTGGAGAACTCAACGCCGCGCTTTGCCTCGACACCAGAGCGAAAAAATGGAAATAGCATTTTATAGTTCTTTTAAGTTCTTAATCGCGGCTGGGTGAATTGTTGTAGGTTCACCACTAGTCGGATTTAATCTTTTCATTTCCTGCTGTATTGAAGACAGTGACTAGCTTCTCTTCTTCCAGGGCCCACGTTGCTGCATGTAGGATACAGTGTGAAGCAAAAAAGTGTTTTTTTTTGTTCTTTTCATAATAAGTAAAAAAAGAAAAAAAAAGATTTAAGTATTATACATAAAATTAAAACTTTTGTGTTTTGCCTAATTGTTTTATTTTCAGCTTCCCGCACATGTTCCACATATTCCCCACTTTCCACCAAATTCCATAGGTATTGCGTGTTGAGTAGGGAAACTTAACGTCGCGCTTTGGCTCGACACTACAGCGAAAAAATGAAAATATTAATTATATCATTTGCTCAAGTGGTAACCGAACTACAATTTGCCGTTTTTACAATAACACTTTGTGACTGGTCAAGGTGGTACTTGCAATTTTTATAAATTAAAATAAATATCAGCTTCACGCTGTATTCCGCACACAGCACGGTAGGCAGAGGGAACCTAGTGTTAAGACACTCCGTCTGCCACTTTCTGAAGGCATTGCGTGTTGAGTGGCAGAACTCAACGCCACGCTTAACCTCGACACCAGAGCGAAGAAATGGAAATATAAATTTAAGTAAATATTTCATCTCTTCGAGTGGGGATCGAACCCACAACCGGTCGGTTTTACAGTTACGCTTCGTGCCGCTGCACTACAACAGGCCTCTGCAATTTTTATGAATAATAATATTAGTCTCTTTACATAATAAATAACATAGCTCCTACCATTACCTAATGACCCAATTGACCCGAAGCTCACTTGCGTTATCAAATGGCAAAGTAAAGACAATACGCGAATATTATATAACTTTCCCACTGTTACACACCATCAGATAAGACTTAAGACTGATGGCTGTTAATTGCATGGATGGTGATATCTTTTTTTTATTAGCTTCTCGTTTCTCCATCATCAGCAGAAAAGGTCGTGAATCATGGGCGCAGAAGGGGATAGCCGGAGTGGCCATGCCTACCCTACATTTTCTGGTGATCACTTCAGAATTTTATTGCTAAATTTTATTTTTTAAAGTAGCAAAAATTAGAACCTTTCCTTCAAAAACTCTAACGTTTTTACACTGATACCAATGTAGTGTTGAGCTACAAAGTTTTTGTTTTGTACAATTCTTTTTCTGTTGAAAGCCGCGATATATTGTAGACTGAATATATATGAATTTTTATACGCTGTGTTCCGAATATAGCGGGGAAGATAAAAGAAAGCCTAGTGTTAGAGCATTGTGTTCCCCACTTTTCGCTCAATTTTCGAGACATTGTGTGTTGGGTCGCTGTGCTTACTCGCCGTGCGTCGCGCTTTGTCTTGCACCAGAGCAAGGATATGATTATAACCCGTGTTCTTGAGTAGAAATCGAACCCACGACGACCAGACGCTATATCAAAATGTATAAACATAAATGAGTTTTTTATTTCCAAAAAACGGCCAGTCCTGGCGCAAAGTGTGCCTGTAAATCGACTGGTTGTGAGTTTGATCCCCACTCGAGGAGATGAAATATTTATTTATATTTTCATTTCTTCGCTCTGGTGTCGAGGGCAAAGCGCAGCGTTGAGTTCCGCCACTCAACACGCAATGCCTCCAGAAATAAACGTGGGGAAAGTGGGGAACGCAGTGTCTTAACACTAGGTTCCCTCTGCCTACCCTGCTCTGTGCGGGATACAGGGTGAAGCTGAAAAAAAAAATTATTCAAAATGGAACATTTTGACAACCGACATTAACTAGTAACTAATTATAATGTCACAAATGTAAGCAATTCTCTAATTTAGTTTTGAATACACATCGTCAAATTTTGATTGTGTTTGGTTGCACCATCTTGCTCTTTTGAAACGTACGTTAATGTATAGAGCACGTTGTGATCATTAGGTATTGGTTTAACGATATGATTATTAAATAAACCTAAGATTTGTGAGCGTAGCCATTACTGCGTGAAGTAAATACTTCATTTATTCATTTATTTTATAATACCTATTTGAGTATGTTGAGGACAAGAAAAGGCTTATCATTATAATACATATTCCCAAAACGGTCTTTCTAACAACAACATACAATATCTAGTCTTAAATTAAAACTAAACGATGAAAAAAAAATAAAACCTATGCACAAACTTAAACAGAGGCACAAACTGTGACTGTATAGGACACTGGTTGTGGGTTCGATCCCATCTGAGAAGATGAAATATTTATTTAAATGTATATTTCCGTTTCTTCGGTGTGGTGTCGAGGCAAAGCGTGGCGTAGAGTTACGACACTCAACACACAATGCCTCCTAAATTCGGCGGTATTAGTGGGGAACGGAGTGTCTTAACACTAGGTTCTCTCTGCCTACTACTTGTACTTAAACAAAAACTTCATTGACTTAACTAAATACTGCAAAAAAGTAAAGAAAATTAAAAAAATAATAGGTAAGTGATATTATAGATACTTATATAAACTTTACTTACTGCCTAAAATCCGTTGTTTTAAAAGTCAGTTGTAGACCATTTAGTGAGATCACGTGGTACCTCCGCTGAAATTAATATCAAATTGTCAGATCTATGGTTCCCTGGAGCACAGAATAAATGACACAATCAAAATATATAAGCTTATACGCATCACTTTTGCTGTGTTTTCTTTGGAATTCATTGCATAATCAAAACAGATAGGGTACTTATAAAAGTGCATATGGCCGCTTACTAAGATTAAAATGCTGTTTTCATTCATATATACATAATTTAACAATGAAATTCATATATACATAATTTAACAATGAAAACGTCATCTCAAGATCTATCTTATATTTGAGAGCGGTACAAATACGGGGTTTAAAGTCTCTCGACTTTTATAAGTAGTACTTCAAGTTGACCTACAATCCTCAAAATGGGTATGGAGCTCGGGATAAGTTAGTCCGACTCGCTCTTGACCAAATATGGAATCCTTTGATTATATGCATATAAAATGTTATAAATTATAATGTTGTTATTAGACAGGTTACTCGTGGCGCAGAGGCATAAAGTGTGACTGTAAACGCCACTGATTGTGAGTTCGATTCCCACTAGAGGAAATGAAATACATACAGATTTATTTAAATTTATATTTTAATTTCTTCGCTCTGGTGTAGAGGCAAAGCGCGGCGTTGCGTTACGCCACTCCACACACAATGCCTAAAGCGGAGCGGAGAATGGGGAACGGAGTGTCTTAACACTAGGTTCCCTCTACCCTGCTGTGTGCGGGATACAGCGTGAAGCTGATTTAATTTTAGTTTTCAATTTCATAAATAATGTTATGTATTACATGAGCTTCGGTTGTAAGAAGAGGTCGTCCCTAATCACGAGTAAACTTTACACGTACAAAGCTTTCCTCAGTTATATAATGGAAGGAAATTGTTAGTCACTTATAACCTCTGTATATACTTCATAGTCTGTACATACATGAGATATACGTATATATATTTATATGTATTTCGTAATACACATACATATAAAAGCCTAACATTTTTTCGGAATCTGAGAAGAATATCTTAACACTAGGTTCCCTTTACTTTTGTTTACTCTGCTTTGTAGGAAAAAGCGTGATGTGTTTTTTTTAATTTATCTTCACGTGTGATTTGCGTGTAACAGAGAAGGCAGATTTTGAGTCAGACGCTGTCTCTCTGCGCCACGATGGCCTATACTAGGTTTGAATATATGATAGCTGTATCACCTAGAACTCGCTTGAACCAATATACTTCAGAATTGTGGTAAAATTTTACTTGTTTAAAATCGTCGATGTCTAGTTTAACTAGTCGTCGCCGGCGACTTTATTTACACAGACGTTAAGAGGTAAAGTAGAAAATCCTACATTTTCTCGTTCCCGCTGGAATTTTAATAAATACCCTCTTATTTCATGCTCCGTTCTGTGCCTGTTCAGTGGTGTAACTTAATGTAACGTTTTACCTCGACACCAGAGCGAAGAAAATAGAAACATTATTATATTATAAATATTTAATTTCTTTGAGTGAGACTCGAACCCACAACCTGTAACGTTTACTTTGTGCCTCTGCACCACTACAGACAATGAAGAACGGAGTACCTTAACACTAGGTTCCCTCTGCATATCCTGCTGTGTGCGGGATACAGAGTGTCGCTCTCTTATTCTAATCTATTAATCAATTACCAGTTTTATATACCTATATAGTATATAGATTTTAATATGAAATAAGTATATTATAACAGTATAAAAGATATCTCTATAACAAATCGTACTCATCGTGCAATGTGCTCCAGTCGTCGGACAGATAAACCATCGTTATAACAAATACCTAACCTTTGCTGCATACTTTCCAATGACCCGTTACGACTCCGTAGTGATGTTAGCTGTGATCTACTGCATTATTGTTGTTTATCGATATTTATATTTATTAAACTTATTTTAAAGTGGAACTTTTAATGCGGTTGGTTGTGGGTTCGATTCCGACTCGAGTAATTGAAATATTTATTTCAATTTATATTTCTATTTCATAGCTCTGGTGTAGAGACAAAATGCGCGGTGTTGATTTCCGCCACTCAAAACGAAATGCCCCCAGAATTCGGCGGAAAGTGGAGAAAGAAGTGTCTTAACACTAGGTTCCCTCTGGCTACACTGCTGCGTGCTGGATGCGTGAAGCAATTGCAAGCAGCGCCTATGAAACTGACTTCTTAATTTTATACTAGTTGGCAAACCGTGGCATTTTTAAAATCAGATTTAAAAAATATTTTCAAAACCTTAATATCTTTAATATTTTACTTTTTTTTTCTTTACTGTTTAAAATTTATATTATTGTATGTTTTTATACGCCTAGTGTTTATATGTTTGTTTTTTTATATGTATTTCTTTCTGAACACTGTATCGAGTGGTAATCGAATCACCAATCTTACATTCAAGAGTTTTGTGGTTAATGTAGGAATTAAACTGCTGCGCCGCAACGGCCTCGATCCTCAATCTTTACATTATATTTTTTTTCCTTTAAGAAATTTGATGCTGATACGTATTTACGTACCATTGCTATTTAAATTTATAAGTTAACTTTTGATTTTATTTCTGTTTTTTTTTATTATTAAACACTATACTGTACATGCAGCAGCTGACGTAAGTCTAAGTAAAAAATAAATGTTTTGTCTGGATGTTAATTTGTATACTAAGACCGAAATTTCTAAATAAGAAATAGCTATTTTTTTTACCAAAATTAATTAAATAAGCAGAGTGACTTATACCTAATTAGTTTCTGTCTTTTCTTGTTGCCCATGGACTATGAAAAAGATATAATTAAAGTAATAGTACAAAATATCCGTTCAAAGTATCTGATTAGGGAACGGAGTGTCCTAACACTAAAATCCCTCTTTTTCGTTTCCTCTGCCTATGCCTATGTGCGGGATACAACGTGAAACTAAAAAAAATATAAAACAAAATACCAGCATTTAACTTAATTTGCCTAATAGAAAAGTAAAACAAAACTGCGTAACCATCAAAGTGGACCCGCTAATTCAAAGTTACGGTAGCGTGTGTTTTACAAATCAATATATTACACGTTAGAAATATTTGAGATGCAAACGGCATAGAGGACGGTGGAAAACACACTTTCCAGTTTCACCGCAGAATCCTTTTAGTGTTTGTTCCTTGTCAAGTTATAGGCTGAAGCGATTTTACATTACCCATAACGAATCCATTTCGTTGGCCTCAGTGCAGGACCTTCTAAAAGAAAAATACGTTTTGCACAGTAGACAGTAAAAACTGCCTTAAAAACGACACGAATACTTAAAAAAAACATATTGTACTGTTATATCGACGCGTGATTACAAGCTAACTTGAAGTATCTACACTAGATACTTCAAGTTCTCATTTTGATGAAATAATTATTTCAAACAATTACAGTTAGAACTAGAGGGTCGACGAGGAAGATGTCGACGATTTAATTTATTATTTGATAATATCATTAATGTCCCATAAAAATAGTTTTTATTTTTCGTTAAAATAAATTTTATTGTTTTACATATTATAGTGGTATATTTTATATAGTTATTTCCTACTTAAAACTAGGCTTATGAGACTAGCAGAACTTAATTCTCTACGTGGTCAATAATAAATTCCAGTTATGGTACTTCATTGCTTTGGTTAATTAACGCCCAATATTAATAACCTATCTCCAACGTCAATCTTAGATTGTTTCATATATCTATCCAATCTAGAGATTGGATAGATGTATGAATCAATCTAAGATTGACGTTGGAGATAGGTTATTAATACTGGGCGTTAATCAATAAAATATAATTATATTTATATCACTTAACCAATAAAAAATACATTATATTATATTTTTTTCGTAGCAACATTAAATATATTGTAGATCTAAATAATTACCAATAGACTATTATAGATCTACTACAATATTTAAATTATATATATTTAACTGTTCGGGGTCATGAATGGATCGTGGATCGTAGAAAAATGATGTACCTAAGTTTGAAAAAAAATTACTTTAGTTATGTATTCTATTTACAACAAATTCTCTAATTTGTTGTTAGCAAAAAACTATATGAAACTGTTATATATGACAAAAACGATTTATACCATTTTTTATTTGTCTCCCAGATAATGCGGGGTAGGTTGGGCAATTAAATATAATAAATTTTCGTTTATCACTTTTGTTTTATTTGTAAATAAATTATTTAATATTATAATATAAATTGAGGCCGGTCGTGGCGCAGCGGCACGAGGTGTGACTGCAAAACCGACTGGTTGTGGGTTCGATCCCCACTCGAAGAGATGAAATATTTACTTAAATTTATATTTCCATTTCTTCGCTCTGGTGTCGAGGTTAAGCGCGGCGTTGAGTTCTGCCACTCAACACGCAATGCCTCCAGAATTCGGCAGAAAGTGGGGAACGGGAGTGTCTTAACACTAGGTTCCCTCTGCCTACCCTGCTGTGTGCGGGATACAGCGTGAAGCTGATTTGATTTTTATAATTTATATTATACAAAAGAAACCAATAAGGTTATACTCAATGCCTGTAATTTGGGCCAAGCTGTCATATTTGCGTAATTCACACGGAAGCGAGATGAGTGTGACTGACATAATGATTTACGCATTATGAACTAACGGACAGATGCATTCCTGCCTCCTTTTATATATTATATTAATAAGTGTTTATTTCGTTAGATAAAAGACCTCTTTTAAAAATCTTGATGGGCACATGCCTATTTCATTATAATCTTATACCCAACTTGAGTGTTTAATTTTATTATTATTAATTATATTTTTATTAAATTATTAATAGATTTTGAGGCCAGTCGTGGCGCAGCGGCACGAGGTGTGACTGTAAAACCGACTGGTTGTGGGTTCGATCCCCACTCGAGGAGATGAAATATTTACTTAAATTTATATTTCCATTTCTTCTCTCTGGTGTCGAGGTTAAGCGCGGCTTTGAGTTCTGCCACTCAACACGCAATGCCTCCAGAATTCGGCAGAAATGGGAAACGGAGTGTCTTAACACTAGGTTGCCTTTGCCTACCCTGCTGTGTGCGGGATACAGCGTGAAGCGGATTTTTTTTATTAATAGATAAATTATATTTGCGTGTGGCTTTTAAGTACATTATCGTATTTTTTTAAATAAGCTCAAACGCGTAACTCAACACGCAATGCCTTCAGAATTCGATGGGAGGAAACCAAAGTGTTTTAACAGGAAGGGAGGTTCCCAGGTTCTCTCTGCCTACACATTGTGAAGCTATAAAAAACTGTTTTGCAATGATTCACTTGTGGTGTTCATTCATTCATGTTCGTTCATTTATAGATGTATCAATAGATTTTCAATAGATTTTTTTAGACACGCCGTTTCCTATTTTCCATCGAATTCTGGAGGCATTGCGTGTTGGCATTTTTTTTAGTTACAATTAATATTAGTACATCTCGGATATATATTAGAATAGCAATAAAAGGTGCAAAATACTAATATGTATGTATACCTAAAATTTAACCAATGAATCCAAGGTAAAAAAACAGCCTTGACACCAAGGTACATGTGTAGATACTTACATAAGCATATATGTAAATAGGTACATATATTTATAACGATAAGTTAAAATAAATTTAGGCATTTTTATTTATAAAATGTGGGCAGAGAGGAAGAAAGAACATGGTGATTTTAGCTTCACGTTGTTCTATATACAGTAGATTAGGTAAAAGGAACATGTTCTCTCTTTCCCCACATTCTCCTTAAATTTCTCATTGTGTGTTGAATGGTGGAATTAAACGAAACGCTGTGTCTTCCTACCAAACTTAAGAAATTATAATAATTTATTTCGCCATTTGTTAACCGAACCCACGTACTTATCTTTATTTTCCATTTGCCCATCAGTTTACAATTTACAGAAATTGACAAAAACTGCTTAAGCTAAATACAATGTGTTTAGCTTAATTAGTTTTGTGGTTGGTTGGTGTTTGCTGCCTTTGGTAAAGTGTAATATGGAGTTATATATATATCGATGACTTTTCACTTTACATAGTAAAGTGAGTGCAAGAGTTTTTTAATCTGTTTATTTAAAAAAAAATTTAGGTTCTATATTCATTAGTTTAAGTCTAAATATTTTTTAAAGCCATCGTGAGGGCCACTGTGCCTCTGTTGATGATTGTCGAAGTGGAACGTCATGATTGTAGATTCAGTTCTCACTTGGGGAATTGAATTATTTGGATTCTGGTGCTGGTTAGTAATAGAAGAAGAGAAGTAATAAGTGATTGCCATCTGACGTAAGATGCTAAAGTTTGTCATGCAAGTTCCTTAGGGAGTGTAGGGGAGCCAGCACTAAGACAGGACTTTTTTAATTCCTACAGGATGGAAAAAAAAATAAAATTTTACATTTTATAGTTTACGCAAAGGAAATTGAAGGCTGCCAATAGTAAAATTTATAAATTGAACATGTGGTTTCATGCAAGGTGAAGGTAACTACTACTTAGAACATAATTTACAGCTTACAACACATGCACATTGTATAACCTCGGTCTGTTAATTAAAGAAAGGCAAATTTTGAAATATCCTTTTTTTGTAAGTGTGTAGCTCTTGCAGTAACAATATAATTATACAATTTTAATTCACTTTCCTCTAAAATGGAGTAAGGTTAAACCTATCTCTAAAATATGTCAAAATAAATTATATTTAAATTTAGTAAAATTAAAATAATAAATTGTTGGTAAATAAGCTTTATATACTCGTATATAATACTAGTATTTATTTTCCAGCTTTGCTTTGAATATCTAAGAAAATACGATAATAAGACATGTGTAGGATACAGCATGATGCATAAAAAAAGTAGTTTCCGAGATGGATTTTTTAACTAATTAAACTCTTTACCTACAGAATATTATTATAGATTTCTTATAGTTAATGCTCCTTGACCTGGTTAAGTAGTTCATGCTATTCGAATGTTGCATAATAATACACTAAGAAGTTATTAGAATAATTTATATAACGTAAAAATAATGTTAGTTATTAATTAGGCTCATACTGGTTGCACAGAAGATAATAAACTTTTATGCTTATACGTTTACTTTATAAGTATTTTTCTTAACTTAGTGTAGAATAACACTTTAAAAATGTTAAATGTTTACGCGTTGAAATTTTTCATTTAGAAAAATAAATTCGCTAAACAAAAATTACTTTTTTGTTTTTCTAAATGAATTATGTAAAATTAAGTATAGTTATATATTAGTACTATGCTTAATTTTACATAATTCATTTAGAAAAACAATAACATATACTTCAATTATATGTTTTGATTTTTAAATTTTGTACATAATATTCTCTATAAATGATAACAATTGGCAAAATACAGGAAAAAACTATTTTAAAAAAGATATAGAAATTATTGTTTATTAATTGACAAGCATTATCTAAACCATCTAAATGTGTCATAGACATTATTATTATTAAAAATGTAAAGATTTTCCCAGTCTTCATCAGAAGTGATACCGACCAACATTTTAGACTTCTCCCACAATCTTCTAGTTAAAATGGTATCATTGGCAAACCAGGTACTGTAAAATTCTGCACAATCACGAAAATGCTTTCCACTAGACTCTTTCACTCGAGGATCAACAGCCAAGAACACAGGCATTGTTGCAACTCTATGTAGAGGCCTACCAAATATTGTAAGAGCCGTGTTAAAAAATGTCTTCCATAAAGTACTGTTATAATGTCTAAAAAATTCCGATTTGCCTAAACCTGGATCCATACTGTACACGCTCACACCACTACCTTTAATTCTTTTGTCCATTTCTATTGTAAATAACACGTCCGCCAATTTCGCGTTGCAGTATATTCCGAAATTTGAATATCTTCCCACATCATTCATGTGGTCTATTTCAATTTTTCCCAAAATAAGAGCTAACGATGACACATTTATAACTCTGCTGGGTGCTGAAGCTTTCATTAGCGGAAAGAGCAGGAACGTTAATAAGAAAGCTCCAAAGTAATTAACTTGCATCATGAGGTGTAAGTTATCAGCTGTCAGTCGGTCTTCTAGTCCAATAGCACCAATATTGTTGATCAAAATGTCAAGTCTTGGCTCGAACGTGTTAATATCATTTGCAAAACTCCGAATTGATTTAAGAGATTCGAAATCCATTGTCCTGGTTACTACATCAGTATTTCCTGTACTTCTTATAATATCAATTTTTGCATTCGAGAGTTTTTCAGGGCTACGACTGGCTATAACGACTCTTGCTCCACGTTTTGATAGATTCTTGGCTATTTCTAGTCCAGTCCCTGATGTGGCACCAGTAACAAGTGCCACCTTACCGTCCAATCGTACATCATTTTCACAATTTGTAAAATCGTCTAAGATTCGCATAACGAAAATATAACGAGCTATCAGTGTGGTTTAACAGACAGCAATTTTAAAACTGAACTACCTTCAGCTTTAACACCAAGGTATTACTCAAAGAAGGTCAATGGTATGCATTATATGTTTAGGTGAATGAACATTAAAGAACTTGTTTTATTTTTATTTAGCGTTTCTAATTCGAGACTCATGTGGACATAATAATATAATATATAGTATGTAATATATTATGATTTATTTAAAAAGTTGACCTTAACATGAGTAGAATTTTGTTTGGAATTAATTGTAGTTAAATATAGTAATTTAGATAAAAAAATATAATGAAATACTTTTTCTTTTGTATTATTATAGTTATATTTATATTTTCACTAGTGGGCGCGCGCGGTTTAGCCCGCTTATTTGCACCCTTAGGGGTAGATTCTAAATAAACCACGAAACACGTGTTCAATAAAATATTTTTAACAGTCTGAATTTGTTTTTTTATAAAAATCGGTGGCGATTTAAAGATTTTTCCATACAACCTTTAACAGTACTATTATAGTTATATAACAGTATTATTATAGTTATATTTATATTTTCACTAGTGGGCGCGCGCGGTTTAGCCCGCTTATTTGCACCCTTAGGGGTAGATTCTAAATAAACCACGAAACACGTGTTCAATAAAATATTTTTAACAGTCTGAATTTGTTTTTTTATAAAAATCGGTGGCGATTTAAAGATTTTTCCATACAACCTTTAACCCCTTATTTGCACCCTTAGGGGGTGAATTCTAAAAAACCATGAAACACGTATTCAATTAAATGTTTTTAAGAGTCTGAATTTCAAATTTTATAAAAATCGGTGCCGATTTAAAATTTTTTTCATATAAACTTTCAACCCCTATTTCATCCCTTTAGAGTTAAAATTTTTCAAAATCCCGTCTTAGTGGATGTCCAGATTACGAAAATAAACATCTGTCAGCGGTTACAGCTGTGCGTGCGTCTTACCTCAGTCAGTCAGGTACATGTCCTTTTATATATATAGATAAATTATGTAGATTATTAGAAAGATTAGTAATTTCCCTAAGTAAAAAGTAGATAGATAAATGAGGTTCTCCAAATATATATATGTCCGCAAGGACTTTTATAGATATATGTCCGCAAGTGTGTGCCACATTATGTTGTAGAAAGAAATATAGCTATAAGGTAATACGAAAATGATATAATAATGTAATGATTTTATATTTATAATTTTGATATTCACAATAATTTATTATATAAAAATGTAAATCGACCTTTTTGTTTAATTAAAAGATATATTTGAATATAAGTTTATAGAACTACCAACAGAAGCCTCATGTGGTCGGAAAATTCGAGATCCACTTTTAGATTTGACCACCTCTAGAATAACATATTGTATTAGAATTTAACATAGACATCGTACAAGCTTAATAGTATTTTGCTCTGGAAGAAATATAAGTTTCTGTAAAAGCCTCGAGGGGATTTCTTTACAATAATTATAAATTAAAATTAGCTTTACGCTATTTCCCTTACACAACAAGGTAAGCAGAGGGAACCTAGTCTTAAGACAGTCCATTTCCTATTTCCTAAGTAGTAATTATAAAATGTTAATATTTCTTTTTCTGGAACGCACGATATTATTAAAATCTAGAATATTTTCTTTTCTTTAGATAAAGAAAATTTATGGATCTCCGCACAAAAAAATAACTTATATCCCCACGAAAAAAAAAATGCTTACAGTTATATTTTTTTATATAGCCCATGTTTCCAAGCTGCCCCTACTTCCCCTACATATTATTACGTACTTACTAAAACAATGAGCATTTCTGAACATGCGAATCGGAGCGTAATATATTCGGTCGGCTAATACCAGTAGCGTCTATTACAACACTAATATAAAACTAAATTTGATAATCTGCCTAATATTTCATGTAGATAAGAAAAATACATTTCATTTGCTTTTATTTTTTTTACTTAAATGAATTATTGCATCGTTATAAAATACTAGTGGCCCGCTGGCGGCTTCGCCCGCATACCTTTATTATACTGCATTTGCCAAAAGATTCAATCATTTTCAATATTTTTTTATAATTCTGAGAAAGTCCAAGTTCTCGAAAATTATACGTTCAAATCACATATTATAAAAAGTTAAAACTTACCTTCATAACATTTCGTTGGTGATGGTGATGTAATAACTCTCCCTAATAAATTAGATAAATAATAATAAAGGCCAGTCGTGGCGCAGCGGCACAAAGTGCGACTGTAAAACCGACTGGTTTTGGGTTCGATCCCCACTCCAGGAGATGAAATATTTACTTAAATTTATATTTCCATTTCTTCGCTCTGGTGTCGAGGCGCGGCGTTGTGTTCTACCACTCAACATGCAATTCCTCCAGAATTCGGCAGAAAGTGGGGAACGGATTGTCTTAACACTAGGTTCCCTCTGCCTAACCTTCTGTGTGAGGGATACAGCGTGAAGCTGATTTAATTTAATTTAATAGTAAATAGTTAGATATTAAATCTATGTTAAATAAAAACTGTGCAATGTCACTTTACAATATTCAATTATTTTTTGTCACAAAATACTTTATTGTCACTTGCTTATAAGAGATAGATATACGGTGTCGCTGACTTTAATTAAGAACTAATGAAACTAAATATTTGTGTAGTACAATGTACTTACATATATGTATCTATTTCTGCAGCGGACGCGGTTAAAGTAATACGATGGCATCCCTAGTTATTGCTATTTAATTATTTAAGGCTTACTAAGAATTAAATCGTATTGTTATAGCACTCCAAAATAAAAAAAAACTAAATTCCGAACAGTAATTCCAGAGATCTTAGCGTTTAAACAAACAAACAAGTTCTTCCGCTTTATCATATTAAGTATAGATGTAGATATATGGCAACCTTGCCGCATAATATTACTTTTGTTCTATTCAATCTTAAGAAAATTATGTGACACAGTTGCACAATATTCAATATTAAGAAAATTATGTCCATGAATTTAAATGAGCATAGTACTGTTGTACTATTACATGGTCATAGTTTGTCAGTGAGGAAACAAGATATTATAAAGAGTATAGAAAACTTGCTTGACTTACATAATAAAACTAAATGTAAATTTATTATATGCTCTTTTCCATATTCTTCTTCCCTCACAGAAAAACAAAATAAACATATATATAATCTGAACTTGACATTATATAATACGACAGAACGTCATAGCGACGCATTATTTTATTTAGATTTAAATAAATTTATTTATAATAGCTGTAAGTTGACAGAAGATACATTGTATCTACCTTTATATTTTAAAAAACAAATTGCTACTTTAGTAGCATACAATATACAAAACCCCGTTGTACATGGTATAACGAAGGAAATAAATTGTACAAATAATACTTCTATGAAGTATAATGATGTAAGTTCCAGTTTAAACTAGACAATAAGACAACGCCTAGGTCATTTAAATTTAACATTATACATCAGAATATACAAGGCCTAGGAGGCAAAGAACTGGAACTAGAATTATTTCTAAAAAAATTCAATATACATATAATGTGTATAACTGAGCACTGGATCTCAAAATGTAACAATATAGTTAATATTGAAAATTATAAATTGTCAAGTTCGTTCGTTAGAGAGAAGGCCATCCGCGGCGGCTCGCTTATATTAGTAAGAAATGATATATGTTGCAAATCGCGACCAGACATAGTGGCTCTCTCCGACGAACGCTCCATTGAATTGTCCTGCATTGAATTCAATAGATATATTATAGTATGCGTGTATCGACCCCCCTCAGGTAGTTTTGAAGTATTTGAAGAAAGAATGGAGGATGTTCTTAGTAATTTGAGTTCGAATAGTAAATCTTTAATAGTATGCGGAGACTTTAATATAGATATACTACAGGTGACATCATTAAGCTTACGTCTTCTGAACTTATTTAAATCATTTAACTTGTTTCATATTTTCTCTGAACCAACTCGTATAACGAATACGTCCGCAACTTGTATAGATAATGTTTTTTGTCATTCTGATATTGTAGATAAACAAATTATTACCAATCTGAGCTCGGATCATTGTGGTCTAAAATTTTCGGTAATAGATAAAATAGTTGCAGAACGTAAACAAATAACAATTAGACCAATCACTAAAAGTAAAATTAATCGTTTTAATAGTAAAGTGACGGAAAAAATTTCAAACATAGAAATAACGGAACTTAATCCGAATCAGTTGTATTGCAAAGTTTTTAATTTACTCTCAACAGAGTTTGATAATACTTTTAAAGAAAAACAAATATATAAAAACTTGAAGTTAACTTTTAGCGACTGGGCAACTATTGGTATATACCGAAGCAGAAACAAATTGTACGAATTATATAATATGAGGCAATGGAATCAGGATCCGGCGTTCTTGTTAAAAGTTAGAAATTATTCAAAAATGTTTAAAAAGGTTTGTATCCAGGCTAAGTCTATGTATATAAGAGAAAAAATTTTGAAATCTAGTAATAAAATTAAAGCTACATGGGATGCTATTACGACTGTAACTGGGAGATCTAGAGCTGTCAGTGAACCTATTAAATTAAAAGTAAATAGTGTAATTTTAAATTCAGATTTAGAAGTGGCAAATACTTTTCAAAATTTCTTTTCCGAAATACCTACTGCAGTTACACGTTCACTGCCATCATCTCCTTCGGAAGCAGTATTAATACTAAAAAACCATGTAACTAGTTGTAGACAAAATTTTGTGTTTAAGACTGTGTCACCAGAAGAAATTATCAAAACTTTTAAAAGCCTTAATTTAAAGAAAACAGGTGACTTATGGGGCATGTCTGTTAAAGTTCTTAATACAATTATACCTAATATTGCTCCTTATCTTGCTTTAATTTTTAACAATTGCGTAGAATCCGGTATTTTTCCTGATTTAATGAAATATAGCAAAATAGTGCCGCTCTACAAAAGTGGAGATAGATCTGACCCCGGAAATTACAGACCGATCTCTATTTTACCATCTTTAAGTAAAATATTTGAAAAAATAATATTTAACCAGCTCACAATTTTCTTAAGTATTAACAATTGTTTCCATAGCGAGCAATATGGTTTCACCAAAGGCAAGTCTACTACAGATGCGGGTGCTGCACTCCTAAAGCACATTTATGACGCATGGGAGAAGTCACAAAATGCAATTGGAGTGTTTTGTGATTTATCCAAAGCCTTTGATTGTGTAGACCATGAAACTCTGTTATTAAAACTTTATCATTATGGTATACAGGATACTGCCCTTGATCTTATTGCCTCATATCTAAACGAAAGAATCCAGAAAGTTAGTATTAATAATGTAAAATCATCTGGATCTCCTCTAAGGATGGGCGTTCCACAAGGATCTATTCTTGGTCCCCTTTTATTTCTTCTTTATATTAACGATCTGCCTTTTTATGCAAAGAACCTATGTGATATTGTACTCTTCGCAGATGATACCTCTTTAATATTTAAGGTAGACAGAAATAAAACAAACTATGACGAAGTGAATAGTGCATTATCGCATATTCTTTATTGGTTTGATATGAATAATCTAATGTTAAATGCTAAAAAAACTAAATGTATTGAATTTGCTTTACCAAACGTTAAAAAGCATAATTTTAGTCTAGAAATTAAAGGAGAAACAGTCAGTGTGTCGGAATCAGCTATTTTCTTAGGTTTAACGATAGATTCCAAACTCCAGTGGAACACTCATCTAGAAACACTTGCGGATAAACTCAGCTCTGCCGCGTTCGCAATAAAAAAAGTAAGACAAATGACGGACGTTGAAACTGCCCGACTAGTCTACTATAGCTATTTTCATAGTATTTTATCTTATGGAATGTTGCTATGGGGCAGTGCTTCAGATATAAATTCAATATTTATTCTTCAAAAAAGAGCCGTGAGATATATTTATAATCTAAGAGCTCGAGATTCTCTGCGAGATGTTTTTAAAGATGCAGGTATTATTACAGTTGCTTCACAATTTGTATATTATAATATTCTGTTTGTCCGGCAAAATGTACAGTGTCATAGTAAAAATAGAGATATACATACGATAGGAACGAGAAATAAAGATAAACTTGTTACGCCACGTTTTCGCCTCCAAAAAGTTAATAAATCTTTTATGGGTCTGAGTATACGTGTATATAATAAACTTCCGCAGTGTATTCTAAGTTTGCCACTACCACAATTTAAAGTAGCTTTAAAAAAAATACTAACAAGTAAAGCTTATTACACTGTTCAAGAATATTTAGAGGATAAACATGTATGGAATTAATGTCTATTGAATGTGATGCAGGATAGCTGCCAGTTAATGTAATAAAATTATATATTATACCATTGACTTTGAAAAGAGCAACTGTTGAGTTTCTTGCCGGCTCTTCTCAGCAGAACTGCCTTCCGAACCGGTGGTAGCTTTTTATTTTTTGTTATATGTTCATTCGACGATTCAAAAGTGCTTATAAAAGTTTATTTGAATAAAGAATATTTTGAATTTGAATTTGAATTTGAATTGAATTTGAATCTATTTACGCTACTTTTGACCTTATCAACCTTAAGAGGATGCTTCTTAAACGAGTAGGTAGTGGTTGTATTATACTATGTAAAACTCAAATCTTAATTAGGTATTATTTTTGTGTATACCAACATTTTAGCATATTGATAAAAACATACGCTAGGATACGGCACATGCTGTGCACGGCGGGTGGAGCTGAGCGAAACTACTTTGCGAAATCTTCTGTTTTAGTCAAAGTTGAATCTGTGCGCGTGAATTTCAAAACGTTCCACAGCTTAACTCTATGGGACACATTTTGACCATTTACTTAAAAACTATTACAATGATCACCAAACTATTTCGCTGGGATCACCGTGTCATCCATATCCAAAATGGTCTAGGAGTTGTAATGCTACTCAGCATTACAACAAAACACACTTTTGACCAGTAAGAGTTTTGTTTCGATCAGCTCAATAAAAAATATTCGGGTGAATTGGGAACCTCTCCCTTTATTGCAGTCGGTTGAAAATGTGAACATCCTTTTTTTTAAGTCGCGCACATACCTAAAGCAAATTTAAGACTTATGTGATTTTCTCATAGATGCCATCGTCAGAAAGGAAATAAAAAAATGTGTGGCCCCACGGGAAACACAAGCTTTCAAGCAATAAAAAATCATCAAAATCGGTTCACTCAGTCAAAAGTTCTGAGGTAACGAACATAAAAAATAAAAAAAACAGTTAAATTGATAACCTCCTTTTCTTATAGAAGTCGGTTAAAAAGGCTTAAGCAAATACAGTATAATAATAAAAGCTTAAGCTAAGTAACGAAATATACTAACTGATTATATTCAATTTAAGGAAATAACATAAGGTTTATAAGGATTTACTAAAAAAAAAATTGCCAACTATTAATAATTTCAGGCCAGTTGAGGCCGATTGGACGTGGTAGGTTCGATTTCTACTCGGGGTGAATGAATTATTTTAATTTTTTCGCAATGAATGAGTACCGGTACTCAACTCGCAATGTCTCGAAAATTGGATGGTAAATGGAGAACGGAGTGTCTTAAAGGGTTAAGACCTAGTGAGGTTCTTTTTGCCTACCCTGCCATATGTAGTGTCCCCTACATGAATTTAAATATGATATGAGTCCATGTGTAAGAGTATTTTATATAGTTTGTAGATTTCATTACAAAAACTGTAGTTTTCGATTTCGCCACGAGCTGGCCAACGGTATTCGTCTGTGGAAGAATGTATTACGTGGCTTATTATAATAAAGAAACCTGCAGAACTGTCGTGATTAAAAAATATGTAAATAAAATGTTTTTAATCATATTATGTTCGATATTTTTGAAGTTACATTAAGTCTATATCTACACTAATAAAATTTTACACAAAGATATTTTCATTATACTTTTAGGTATTATTCCATGTTACTTGTCTTAAGGATATAATATTATTACTTTACGTAATAAATGTACATCACTATAAATATAAACCTTGATTTTATTTATTAATATAATTATAAAACCTTAATTCTCACTCTCCCAATCTTCCTCAGCTGTTATATTTAAAATTCCTTTCGACCTTTCCCAAAGCTCCTTGGTAAGCTTCCTGTCACTGACCAACCAATGATTAATCCAGGTTTTACAAAACTTATAATGTTTTCCACTCACTGTCCCTAAATCAGGATCTGCTGCTAGAACTGTTAATTGTTTTCCAACGTCCTCTTTCGGCTGTCCTATCATATCTATAAACAATTGAGAAATATTTCTAACTAAATTAGGAAGATTCTCTAATATATTTGTATCGCGCACAACGAATGGATCAAAAGTATTTGCTGTTACACCGGTACCCTTTAATCTGTGATCCAATTCTGCATTAAACAGAGCTACAGCTAATTTTGAATTTGCTATTTGTTCAATCACGTTATACCTCCCAACATCGCTCCAATGGTCAAAATCTAAATGTCCTATGTACATTGATGAAGCAGAACTGTTAATTATCCGGCTAGGTGCGGAGCTTTTGAGTAAAGGCAGCAATAGATACGTCAGAAGAAATGCTCCGAAATAGTTTACTTGCATTGTTAGATTGATGCCGTCAGCGGTGAGCTTATCTGATAAGCCGACAGCACCCGCGTTGTTGATAAGAACATCAAGTCTTTCTTCTGTTTGAAGAGTATCCGTTGCAAAATTTCTAACAGATTTTACTGAAGCTAAGTCAAGTAATTTATAGCTGATGTTTTTATTTCCAGTAATTTGTTCTATTCGATCTCTTGCTCGGCTGAGTTTTGTTTCGTTGCGGCTAGCTATAATGACTCTGGCTCCTTTGGTAGCTATGCTTTTGGCTGCTTCGTATCCCATTCCAGTGCCACCAGTTATGATAACCACTTTTCCATCGAGGCGTGCACTTGTTTCACACATTGTTCCATTTGATTGTAAATTAATGTGACAATATAATCAGGTCAACGTCTACATAGACACTAAAGGCTAAAAGGAAGTGGAAGCATAAACGTGCTCTGCAACGTTATTTGTTATTATTATTTTTTTATATCAGTATTTAATTGTCTTGTAGATGCTACTATTGAGTTCTCACAATTTTCTCACGTTATTATATTTATAATATTAGTTAAATAATGTGTACTATACATATTACATACAGTAAAAATTAATTTTGATTAAGATATTAAATGTATCTTTCTTTACCTTTTCTATTATTATTTAATGTTTATAATGAAACCATTATTTTTTAAAATTACTATTTTATAATTTTTTGGAAGTCAATTCAATAAAATAAATTTACTTCAGATATACGAAATGGAAACAGTAGTAATATAGGAACCTTATCTAGTAAAAGTAGTGGTCCTTGCTCCACCCTACGTGTTTATTGTATATCATAAAACTGGTGTACTAATATTATTTAACTTTAATAATAATGTGTGTTCCTTTATGGTCAACGTGACGTTATTCAATGCGACGTGACGGAAAAAGTCCCGTATTAGAATATTTTTTTAACGTGAGGTTAATTTTGTCAGCCCTATGGGCTTTTACCGAGACAACAAATGAGTTGGCAAAATTCTGTCGCAGCTTCTAGTACTTCTGCGGGACTCAAAACTAGGTTTGCGGTAGACGGGTCTGGACTTATTAGAAAAAGAGAAGAAGACTACTAATCATTCTTATACAGTCATGTTTACAGTATTACGTACACGTTATCATTGGACTCAAATTTAATTGCACTGTATCTAAGTATTTTCCATTCCAGAGATAAATTATATTAAACACTTATATACGAGTACGTAATATTTGTTTTTCTTTTCTTCTTTGCTTAGCTGCTGGTCGGTCAGGTAATCCTCATGCTGACCAGAGCTGGACTTGAAGTCGCGACTTCCTCAGTTTTTAAGCGACACGCAGTGGTAATTGCGTATAGTTTTTTTTTAAATAAAAAAGACATTTTTTTTTAGCATTTTAATTCATTAATGAAGATTTTTTTATAGTGGTTTTTGAAGGAAAAAAATATTACAGCTTAGTAGGAGCAAGAACACTTCCTCATACGTTTTTAGTCTGTGATGAGAATTCCAATTTGTATTGTTAATTTGCAATTGTAAATGAGTTTAAGGAAAAAATATTTATTTTATATATTTATTATATAAAGACTACATTAAAAGATACGTTTTATAGTAGGAACTCAGTTCGTTTATGTATATAGATAATTAGGATTTGTAGGGTTAGCCATAATTATAAAGTATGATAGATTTGTAATAAATTTATTAAAATGAAGCACTTTTTGAATAACGTTAACGCGAAAGTTGATATCCATTTAGGAAAATAAATTATTTTCATATCTTTGTTCGACAAGACAAGAACAAGAAAAGGTGCTGCGGCGGCGTGGTATTCCGTCATGAGGTCAGCTTCACGCTGTATCCCGCACACAGCAGGGTAGGCAGAGGGAACCTAGTGTTAAGCTAAACTCCGCTCCCCACTTTCTGCCGAATTCTGGAGGCATTGCGTGTTGAGTGGCAGAACTCAACCCCGCGCTTAACCTCGAAACCAGAGCGAAGAAATGGAATATAAATTTAAGTAAATATTTCATCTTCTCGAGTGGGAACCGAACCCACAACCAGTCAGTTTTACAGTCACATTTCGTGCCGCTGCGCCACTGGCCGCCATGACGTTATGTCTCGAAAAGTTTAATAAAAAGAAATAAATGGAAAGATCAACCTATCTAACACTATGCTAGCTGTGCTAAAAAGTGGATAGAAAAAGAAAGAAGAAGGTATTCATTAGTTATTTATTGTAATCCTTTAATATAAGTATGTTTGGAAACTAACTACATACTACATACGAAACTTGTTTAGAACCTGGCGATACTTTACATAATAAATAATGTTGCTTGGATACAACACTATTTAGCTAGAGATTAGCGAGTTTCAGAGTAAAATAAAATTAAAATCAAATCAAATTAAATTAAATCAGCTTCACGCTGTATCCCGCACACAGCAGGGTAGGCAGGGGCAGCGGCACGAGGTGTGACTGTAAAACCGACTGGTTGTGGGTTCGATCCCCACTCGAGGAGATGAAATATTTACTTAAATTTATATTTCCATTTCTTCGCTCTGGTGTCGAGGTTAAGCGCGGCGTTGAGTTCTGCCACTCAACACGCAATGCCTTCAGAATTCGGCAGAAAGTGGGGAACGGAGTGTCTTACCACTAGGTTCCCTCTGCCTATCCTGCTGTGTGCGGGATACAGCGTGAAGCTGATTTAATTTATTTTTTTTTATAAGATATGATAAGATAAATGAATGAGACTTAAGAACTAATACATTATGATAAACAATTTTTGTTATAGATAATTTAATAGTAAATTATACAAAAAATATATAAATATTTTCCAATGAAAACATTTATATATATAATATTTATATATTTTATATTAACATTAAAACTATAAATGACCAGTTTATTAAAAACGACTTAGGCTGATCGTGTCTGTGACGCCTGTAGAAACCTAGCGAGCAATTATTTTACGATACACATTTGCTTTAGTTTCAGACAGTCAATATTTTTAAAAGGTTTCATATTTAATAACATGGACACTGAATGTGAATATGAGATATAGGTGTGAGATTTATAAATGGAAGTGAGAAGACACGGGCGTATGAGATATCATTACAGGACAAGAAGAAGAAAACAGGGAGATATCAATTTATTAGTCCTGTTGTTTTTTTTATATTAAAATGTAAGATTATTTTGTTTCTGGTGAGAATTATTTAGTACCTAGCTCTCAGAGCTCTCGACTTCCCCATACTTCTTATACTGCCTATAATTACATAAAAAAAAATTAAAAATCAGTATCACGCTGTATCCTGCACACAGCAAGGTAGGCAGAGGCAACCTAGTGTTATGCAATTCCGCCGAATTTTGTAGGCATTACGTATTGAGTGCCGGAACTCAGTGCCGCCCTTTGCCTCGACACGAGAGGGAAGATACGGCAATATAAACGAGACTGAAACGATTGCCTACATTCTTGGGCCCAGAATGTAGAGAAATGAAAATGGTATGATTTAATAGATTCAGATACATCATTTCCTTCCAAAAAGTGTTGTCAGTTTTTGCAATCGAAGAGCGGAGTTATTAGAGATTTAGTAAAAGTGAGGTTAAGTACACAGCATTTCTATAAAATAAGGGATCACCGAGTAGTTTAAGCACTAATGTTTATTATTTTTATTAAATAAGTAGAATATTAGTAATAAATAAATATATAATTATGTATTAGAAAAGTCATATTATTAAAAAGATTTCGGTGTCCAGCGGAAAATTAAGGGTCGTATAAAGTAGAATTTACGTTGATTTTAATCGATTCAAAATGGATTTCTTTTTGATTTCTTAGTAATACATTGTTATATTTTGTTTATTTATACTGTAATTATATGCAACTAATAAGTGCGTTAAAATACTTAGACAAAATGAACAAATATTGTATTTTAGTAGTATTGTAATGAGATAATTATATCAATTGAAACTATTTTTTTCATTTTAGTCCGCTTTCAGATTGTCAATTGAGCAGATTTTTTGTATTCTAATATTTAATAAACATCTTAAATTTTCAGACCACATCTTTACCCTTTACATTTGGGGTCACGATTTTCCATCTCCTTTAAATAAATATTTCATTTCCTCGACTGAGGATCGAGCCCACAACCAGTCGCATTTATAGTCACACTTTGTGCCCCTGCGCCACGACTGGTCTCAAATTGTGTTGATTCTTTATATCATCTAGTAGAAGATGTACAAAGTAAGTAAGTAGTGGTTAGTATGGTATTAAGATATTTCTCTGAACATTTCAGGACAAATGTCTCATCATCATTTCTTTGTAAGTGCACTTGACACTTCGTCTTTTAATCCTAATGAACTATTGAGCTTGCTTTCTTATTAGGTTTTAATTCTTTTTATAGTTTTTATTTTTACACGTGCTCTTACAATTTTTTATTAATATAGGTATTAAATAAGTAGATCCGTCAAACATCTTTGTCTGGTTGGTAAATTATTATGTGCAATAATACAAAAATAATAATAAAAAAGTAAGAAAACTTAAGAATGCACATAGGTAGCAAAACCTCATCAAAAAGAAAAATTAATTCATCAATTATTAGTCTTACAATGTAGCTGCTTTAATAGGACACTCTGTTTCTCTGTAAACTAGGGCCTATAAAAACAAACTAACTAATTTTATTATAACAAATGAAATGTCTTTCGGCAGTGGCAGTGTTACATTTGCACGTGGGGCAAACATTAAATGATCGACGAGATTTAGTGTTATTTTCTTTGTATTCTATTTCCCTATGCACTATAGAGAACAAAGAGCGGTCTCTCCGTAAGAACCACGCAATCTACGTATAGCTGAGATGTGGGATATCTAAAAGGTTTGAAGGTCATGTATTTGAGAACAGCCCTCTGGGCCCATTCCAGGGGTAGAGAGTATGAGAAGCGTCTTTAGGAATACAATATGTAAAGATGGACTGGCATAGAGCATAATAAACTAAATTGTTATTAAAATACAGTAATCTGCAGATGATCTCACTTTTAAAAATAATAATGATTTTACGTACTCTTGTAGTTAAGCTATCAAGGTGAGACTTCCAATACAGGGACATATCAATTAAGATACCTTACGGTATTGGTTTTTCCTAGCAGCGGACAGTTACATATTGTAACTGAGGAGTTATCGGAGCAATTTGCGACATGAACTTTTGAAAGGAGAATGTCAGCCGGAAGTGGGGTGCTTGGTTTCAATGAGAATGGCATGTTTACTTTTTTAGCTACGTTAATCTATACTTATAATAAATCTGTAGAAAAGTCGTTTCTGTACATTGAAAATATTTAAAAAAAAATTAGCCAGGGTGTTAAAGGATAATTAACAGAATCCATTTCCAACATTTTTGGAATTTTTGTCTGTTTGTCTGTTTGTCTGTTTGTCTGTTTGTCTGTTTGTCTGTTTGTCTGTTTGTCTGTTTGTCTGTTTGTCTGTTTGTCTGTTTGTCTGTTTGTCTGTTTGTCTGTTTGTCTGTTTGTCTGTTTGTCTGTTTGTCTGTTTGTCTGTTTGTCTGTTTGTCTGTTTGTCTGTTTGTCTGTTTGTCTGTTTGTCTGTTTGTCTGTTTGTCTGTTTGTCTGTTTGTCTGTTTGTCTGTTTGTCTGTTTGTCTGTTTGTCTGTTTGTCTGTTTGTCTGTTTGTCTGTTTGTCTGTTTGTCTGTTTGTCTGTTTGTCTGTTTGTCTGTTTGTCTGTTTGTCTGTTTGTCTGTTTGTCTGTTTGTCTGTTTGTCTGTTTGTCTGTTTGTCTGTTTGTCTGTTTGTCTGTTTGTCTGTTTGTCTGTTTGTCTGTTTGTCTGTTTGTCTGTTTGTCTGTTTGTCTGTTTGTCTGTTTGTCTGTTTGTCTGTTTGTCTGTTTGTCTGTTTGTCTGTTTGTCTGTTTGTCTGTTTGTCTGTTTGTCTGTTTGTCTGTTTGTCTGTTTGTCTGTTTGTCTGTTTGTCTGTTTGTCTGTTTGTCTGTTTGTCTGTTTGTCTGTTTGTCTGTTTGTCTGTTTGTCTGTTTGTCTGTTTGTCTGTTTGTCTGTTTGTCTGTTTGTCTGTTTGTCTGTTTGTCTGTTTGTCTGTTTGTCTGTTTGTCTGTTTGTCTGTTTGTCTGTTTGTCTGTTTGTCTGTTTGTCTGTTTGTCTGTTTGTCTGTTTGTCTGTTTGTCTGTTTGTCTGTTTGTCTGTTTGTCTGTTTGTCTGTTTGTCTGTTTGTCTGTTTGTCTGTTTGTCTGTTTGTCTGTTTGTCTGTTTGTCTGTTTGTCTGTTTGTCTGTTTGTCTGTTTGTCTGTTTGTCTGTTTGTCTGTTTGTCTGTTTGTCTGTTTGTCTGTTTGTCTGTTTGTCTGTTTGTCTGTTTGTCTGTTTGTCTGTTTGTCTNATTCAATTGAAGATTCTTATGGGAGGTACGAAAATGCGACCTAAAGTTTTAATAAATTTCTCATTAAAAATCTTTATTGCGTTGCAAACATACATTATAGGTATATCAAAACACGAACATAATTCAGTGTGTTAATTAAATAATTTTGTGGTTTAAGCGGGCGAAGCCGCGAGCGGGTCGCTAGTAGTCAATAAATGAATTAATGGTTAATATATTCATTGAATACCTAAGCAATCTTACTACTTTTTAAGTAAGTTAATATAGTGGATATATGAATATAGTGGTTTAAGGAAGTTAATATAGTGTTGATTTGAACCCGCTTTCACCGTTCCCTCATACTAGGCTACGATTGCAAGTTTCTGAACATAATAAGGACACTAACGAAATCCTAAAGTGCGAATATAAGTATGAATGTTTGTAAGAACGGTTAGGTTTAGAATACCTATTAACAATACCACTTAACATAGCTCGAAATTTTTATTTTTTTCATTTGACAATATGGCGTCTAGTTGTCGCTATGTATTTTAATAATTGCCATATATTTAGTGATGATCGCAAGGTTGAGACGGTTCACGCAAAAATAATCCAAATGGATATTTTTGATTGGTTTCTATAATGCCACATAGATACAAGCAAATATACTTAGACAGACCGCATTACCCTTCTTTGCGACGCGCAGTTGGGTAAAAGTAAAAATATATTTTTACAGCATATATTTTGTAATGAAATACTCATAGTTTTTGAGGTCAGTCAGGTCAGAATTCACAAGGTGCGATTGTAAACGAGACAGGCAGAAAGTTGAGGTTTCGATCGCCTCTCGAGGAAATAAAGTATTTAATATTTTCATTTCTTTGTTCTTGTGGCGAGACAAAGCGCAGCGTTGAGGTCAGCTGTAGATTATGCAAATTTGACTTTAGAACCTTAAAAATAATTAAAAGAAAGAACTTTTGATTATTTTTTTCGCGAGTGCACAATGCGCAAAAGATCAGAAAGCCTAACTCAGGGCTGCCACAACTCGTCGACCGTATTGTATTTGACCGCCTGGTCTCGCCCAGCATAGTCGTTAATAATAGGTAGTATCTATATAGGTACATTTTGTCTATTACTGGCGACCAAATCCAGGTTGGATTTGCCCGCTTATATTGTAAGTTATTGTTATATTATAGTCAAATTTTACAACATCTTAACATGAATTATAGCATATATGTTACGTATAAATTACAATTATTATTGTAAAGTTTCATCTAAATTCATTCAGTAATAAGATTTAAGTAGGATTAGTAGGATTAACGAAACGCTCGGTTCTGCACGGGTGCGTTGCACACACTAACGGTGTTAGTCTTTTTCATCTTTGATCTATACGACAGTATTAGGATTGGTTTTTATCGAACACCGTGGTCACGGGTAGATTAAGAGGGTATTCGTCTGTCAGTTGACATAATTACTATATCAAACTACCGCCAATTTTTTTAATTGCCTCGCGTACTGCCCTGGATTCCTGTAGAATGCGCTGACTGTATCTTGCCTTCTGGTATGGTGGATTTGAGACTTCAAAGATTTTATGAGTGGGTTATTGTGATTTTGTGAGTGGGTTAAGGTGGGTGGTTTCCAACCGTCCTCTCTATTGAAATAAGGATGTTTTTGTTTTTCAATAGCCTCGCGGATCATTCTAGGAATATATCTGTTTTCTTTAATGAGGATTTGGAGTTTATTAAACCTGATGTAATGCCTGGGTTTATCCACAGTATGCTCACACACAGCTGACTTCAAAATAAAAATAATAGGGTACTTCCTGTTGACTTAAAATTTTGAAATTTGGCAGCTACCGTCTACAGGTAGGTAATTAATCTGAAACTATACATTTGTGGTTAAATCATAAAAAATAATAGCGTTAAAAGGGAGGCAAAATTTGGTATTGAAACCGTTCAAGTGAGGTATCAGATGAAAGGGATAAGCTAAGCTCAACTTTCAAAGAAAGTTCAAGACCTACAATTTTTGTACGAAATCCTTGGTGGGCGAGACCGACTTGCGTTCGTTCGGTTTTTTAGGAATAAAGACACTCAAATATCAGTATTGGCTCGCAAAAAATCCGTCTTCACATACTTTCACTTGTTGACTTATACGCCCGCGTTATTTTTTTTTGCTCAACGAAACTATCTATAATCAAAATCAAAATCAGCTTCACGCTGTATCCCGCACTAAATTAAATAAATACTTAATCTTCTCGAGTGGGGATCGAACCCACAACCAGTCGGCTTTATAGTCACACTTTGTGCCACTGCACCACGACTGGCCTCTATTTTATTATACATTCAGCTCTGCTATTATAACGTAGGTCTGGGGCCCTGGGATCTTGGGCTATAATAAACAAACTGCTAATGTAAAGATAAACGTCCACGAAATAATGTATTATTACTTCTATAATTATCTATATATAAAACACTAAAAAAAACTGTTTGTACATTGAATTTAATGATGTACCTTATGAGGCCATATGGAACATTAATAGAACATGACTTTTGTCTATTCGTATTTACAAATTCATTCAAAATTCAGGACTCGGGACACGTCCAGCTAAACTATACAATTAAAGAAATGCCGCGTAAAATATACCGTACAACTTGATGGCAATTTGCAATGTAGTATAGAAATTAAATACCTGTCCCATTTGACGAAGAATATTAGGCCAGCGGAAGATTAACAAATAGGAGAAGGCTGTCCATTTTGGTGGGTAGTTTTGTGTTGACGAAAAAATATTATAAAAGTGCAGACATCGTACCCTTGGGAAACGGATGGGACGGAAACTGGATGATTGTTACTTCGATCACATATTTAAATTGATTACTTTCTCCCTCTGCAACAAAACAAAGCGTCGTAATGAGCGTCACCACTCAACCTACGCAGTGTATTATTTTTTTCATAAATCAATCAGTTTCAAATCAAATATCATTGTAATCCCATTTTGGAGCAGTATAAATATGGTCGTAACTTCTAAGCTGACGAAGTCACAGGCTGCCATTAGTATTGCAATATAACTTTTTTTTACCTGTCCGCTTCACGTTGAATACTCCGCCCCATACGTATGTTGTAAAAACTGTCTGTTTATTTTAAGGAAAAACAAATTATGAAATATGTATTTTTTGTCTTTATTTCTTGCAATAATTGTATAAATTATATTTATGCTCTTTCAATTTTTTTTTTCTAAGCTGATGTATTTATAAAAACGGAGTCTCTTCTAACACAAATGTTTATTTGCTTACAGTACCAACCAAATATAAAGTAATTTATAAATGAAGGCAACTTCTTATTAATATAATAAATAGATAGTATACATAGGTTTATTTATTTTTTTTTCTTCACTCTGTATCCTGTAGATAGAGTAAGCAGAGGGAACCTAAAAACCTAGTGTTAAGACACTCCATTCCCTATTAAGAAACTTTTCGTTTCTGGTAGAAAATGCATTTTAGTAATTGTGTACAATCTATATATATACGCACGTACAGTCGTAACCGCTGATGGTAGAAACGTGAAATTTGGACAGATGTTTATTTTCGTAATCTGGACATCCACTAAGAAGCGATTTAGAAAAAAATAATATGGGTTGAAAGTTTGTATGGAAGTTTTTTTAAATCGGGACCGATTTTTATAAATAGAGTTTTAAAAATATTTCATTGAACACGTGTTTCGTGGTTTTTTAGAATTCACCCCCTAAAACCCCACCCCAAATAAGGGGTTGAAAGTTTATATGGAAAAATCTTTAAATCGCCACCGATTTTTATAAAAATTGAAATTCAAACGGTTAAAAATATTTTATTGAACACGTGTTACGTGGTTTTTTTAGAATTCACCCCTGTGAAGCTGCGCGTGCTCTCTAGTATTAAATTAAAATTAAATCAAAATTAAATCAGCTTCACGCTGTATCCCGCACACAGCAGGGTAGGCAGAGGGAACCTTGTGTTAAGACACTCCGTTCCCCACTTTCCGCCGAATTCTGGAGGCATTGCGTGCTGAGTGGCGGAACTCAACGCCGCACTTTGCCTCGACACCAGAGCGAAGAAATGAAAATATAAATGTAAATAAATATTCCACTTCCTCGAGTGGGTATGTAGTATTAAATAATTGTTTTAATTTATTCAAATCAAAAAGTACTCTACTTTTTTGTCCAGAAAACCAATATTGAAAGATTTTTTTATTTTTTTACTTATTTAATAAGTAATGATAAAAATTTGCATTTATTTATTTTAGTATAAAAATTAAACGAATACTATAAAATGGAAATTATATTTAATTAAAATATGTATAAAACAATTGGACGAGCAATCATCCACCATCCATATGGATATTGTTACAAAAATATTCTTATGAATTTTCCCAGTCTTCATCAGGAGTGATACCGACCAACCTTTTAGACTCATCCCACAATCTGCGGGACAGGACCGTATCATTGGCAAACCAGCTACTGTAAAATTCTGCACAATCACGAAAATGCTTTCCACTAGACTTTTCCACTCGAGGATCAACAGCCAAGAACACAGGCATTGTTGCAACTCTATGTAGAGGCCTACCAACTATTGATAAACCTGTGTTGAAAAATGTTTTTAATGCGGTATTATTGTAATATCTGAAAAATTCTGATTTTGCTAAACCTGGATCCATACTGTAAACATTCACTCCACTGCCTTTAATTCTTTTATCCATTTCTACTGTAAACAACACGTCCGCTAGTTTAGCGTTACAGTAAAGTCCAAAATTAGAATACCTTCCAACATCATTTATATGGTCTATGTCGATATATCCTAAAATAAGAGATATAGATGACACATTTACAACTCTACTTGGTGCAGAGGCTTTCATTAGTGGAAAAAGCAGGAATGTTAATAAGAAAGCTCCAAAGTAATTAACTTGCATCATGAGGTGTAAGTTATCAGCTGTTAATCGGTCTTCTAGTCCAATAGCACCAATATTGTTGATCAAAATGTCAAGTCTTGGCTCCGACGTGTTGATATCATTAGCGAAATTCCGAATCGATTTAAGAGATACAAAATCCATCGTCCCGGTGACTACATTGTTATTTCCTGAACTTTTTATAATGTCATTTTTTGCATTTAAGAGTTTTTCAGGATTACGACCGGTTATAATGATTTTTGCTCCACGTTTTGCCAGATTCTTCGCCACTTCCAGTCCCGTCCCTGCTGTAGCACCCGTGACAATGCCCACTTTACCATCCAATCGTACATCATTTTCACAATTTGTAAAATCGTCTAAGACTTTCATTATGAAAATGGCGAAGTACTAGTGCGGTTCTACAGAGAACAAGCTTAAAACTGAACTACCTATAATGTTAACACCAATTTAATAAAGCAAAAAAGGCCTTGAATCGTTTTATAAGTTTAGGAAAATGACTATTAAAGTACTTGTTAATTTTTTATACTACAATTGTATGTACATAGTGATTATGGTGTATTTGTTAAAATTAAACTAAACTTAAGTTTTGCTGTCATTTATAACTTTTTTTTTTGGTTTATCTAATTTTACATTAAATACACTTTGTGATTAGTGCGTAATATTAAAAAGCAGTAGGAATTTTTTTTAGCAATAATGTCATTATATAAAAGACACAAAGAGTACGCAAAGAGAGCTTAATGTCAAGACAATCTATTTCGCGTCAATTCGAGATAATTAAATGTTATCCAGACGATCCTAATGATAGCCGAAAGTAGTAAAGAAACTTCCGAAACAATTTTAATCAATGGGTACAGTAGTTTTATTTTTTTTTAAATTAAATTAAATCGTTACGCATTTACTGAAAATTATAATTGCCCTTTACTGCATATTACTACTTAAAATAATATTTTAGGATATCTTTTAATTTGAGAACTTAATAGTTTGTCTTAAACATTGTTGATAACTTTACAAAAAATACGAAAAAACATACGAAATAATTTCAAAATTATTTATTATATAAAGATTATGTATTATATTTTAATGAATATCATTATTTTGTCGACATTGAAGTCCACTCTATTGAACAACACTCATATACATACAACATACTAATAAGTATTAGGTAGGCGAATACAAAAACTAATTTTATAAAATCAAACACACAAAAACTGTTCAGTAATACTATTCAAGATTACTAGTCAATGTTACATTAATTTCATATCAAAATACACGGGTAGCGCCCGCGATGGCGCATGGGGCCAAGGGTGTGACTGTAACGCGACGGTTGTGGGTTCGATCCTCTCTCAAGATCATTATTTATTACTAGATGCCCACTCGCGGCTTCGCCCGCATGCCACCTATAATACTTTTATTATGTTGAATTTACCAACCGATTGATACATTCAATCATGACTTAAGGCCGTAAACAGAGCGTTGTATTATTTTAATACTAGTACCCGCTCGCGGGTTCACCCGCTTAAACTACTGAATTTTTTACTTAATATACTGATACACGTTCGTATTTTAATATACCTATAATGTATGTTTGCAACACACTCAAGAATAATGTGAAAATAATTAATAACTTGGGTAGCATTTTCGTAATTCCCATATGAATTTTCAATTGAATGTTTGAAAAAAAACAACTTATCGATATTTACAATAAAAGCGTAATTCATCGGTGTCTTCAAGATTATATAGAACTTGGTCAGTTTGTTTGTCTGTCCGTTTGTTCACGCTAATCTCAGGCTAGATAGCTAGCTAACGGCTTAACCGATTTAAGTTAAGACGGCACGACGACGTCCTAATACCTATGTAATTGGATATATTTAATATTTAAAGTATTTTTAAATATATACCAATAGTTACTACAACACATGCGAAGAAAGCATATTTTAGGCATTTTTTAAAATCTTATTACCTTTAAAACTAACAACATTCTTATAGTTAATAAATCATTTTTTAAAATGAAAAAAAAAATAGTCTTTTAGAAAACATATAAAAATTTTGAACGTAGCGAGATTTGGTCCGCGTCTCTTGAAAACTGTCCAAGTGCTCTGACCACTATGCCATACGTTCTCATCAAGCTACTCGCAAGCTAATCGAAATTTTTATACGCGTGTTACAATTTATTTATGTTGTTACCATCTTTGTAGGGAGATTTTTATAAATTTTCGCTACCCAAAGATAATTACTTAGAATTATCAATTAGCGAAAAAGAATATATTTATATAAAATATTTTTTACAAATTTAAAATGTTATTACTTAACTTAACTAAGTGTTAGACTTTCGTAAATGACGTAAAACTGTTTTATGATCAACATCCAGTTCGTAGCTACTAATATGTCGATCTTGCTCCACTTTCTCAAAGATGGTACTGATTTTATCTAGGGCGTCTATAGCGAACTACATCTTTCACACTAAAATCCAGACTTGAAACACTTGAATCACACTTGAGCTACTCTTATTGATATCGCATTAGGTCCGTAAACCGCACAAATTTTATTCGTGGCGTTATAAAACTTAAAAATGTATCGAATTTTATCGTCACATACGTTCATTTTGATTGCTTGAAAAGCAATTAAAAAATAAGAAAGAATGTCACATTTAATGATATTAAAACCAGCCAGTTACATTCAGTACAGTCAAAGAGGTTTGATTATTAATAATACAATCAAAATAAGAAAATATTTTTGTCCCGACCTATTATATAGTTCTTACACGTTCTCTACAGAGATAGAGATTAAATTTACTCGAAAAGTGTACGACCAAATTACCTGCTATAAAAGCCGAAGTTTATTGTTTTTTGTCATTTCAGGCTAATTAGGATTTACACTCGTGAGTACGTATAATGTAACTTTCATATAAAACAAAAAAAAAGTAAAACGGACCAGTAGATCCAAAGTACTTATAATAGCTTTTAAAAAGAAAGCGAACAAACAAACTCTTCCGCTTTAATATATTTGTATAGACATACTACTATTTTCAGTTCTTTTTTCGCTACTTTCGCTCTAGAACCGAGGCTGAAAGCTAGGCTTTGGGTTCCGCCACTCAATACGAAATGTTTCGAGAATTCGGTGGTAAGTGGGGAACGGAGTGTCTTGACACTAGGCCCCCTCTGCTTACCGTGCTATAAGCAGGATACAGCGTGAAGCTAAAAAAAATCATTCACGGCTTAAACACGTTAATAAATGATTTACTACACACATATGTAATGAATACACAGAATTAAAAGAAGGTAGATAATTATATATTTTTTTATTTTTATTGAAATTTAGAACCAGATACAGTACAGTACAAACATGTATAAAGACAAAAAAAGTATTTTTTTATCAATCAATTCCAAAACCTTGAGGCCAGTTTGAGGCCAGTCGTGGCGCAGCGGCACGAGGTGTGACTGTAAAATCAACTGGTTGTAAGTTCGATCCCCACTCGAAGAGATGAAATATTTACTTAAATTTATATTTCCATTTCTTCGCTCTGGTGTCGAGGTTAAGCGCGGGGTTGAGTTCTGCCCCTCAACACGCAATGCCTCCAGAATTCGGCAGAAAGTGGAGAACGGAGTGTCTTAACACTAGGTTCCCTCTGCCTACCCTGCTGTGTGCGGGATACAGCTGATTTAATTTTTAATTCCAAAACCTTGTAATGTAATATATTACTAACAACCTAGTAAGCCTATAATTTTCTTCTTCCTTTTTATTTGTATTCTTTATAGGTTTCTTGTCAAGTTGTAGTACAATTCAATGAATAGACTCAATCAATAGATCGACTCATGTGTATGTATACCTATGAGTCAATTTTCTTCATATATGTGTGTGTGAAATCTTTTACGTGAATACTGCATTGTTACAAGAGAGTGTTTTAACACTATGTTCCCAGGTTTCATCTTTTGCAGGATACAGCGACAGCAACAGTACATTTTCTCACATCTTTCTTTGATGTTCTTGCGAAGATCAGCAGGCAGTTCTGCCAAGAAGAGCCAGCAAGGAACTCAACAGTTGCTCTTTTCAATATTAATGTTACAGCATAATTATTACATAAACTGTTAGCTATCCTGCATAAGATCCAATCGATATTAATTCTACATATTTTTATCCTGTAAAAATTCTCCAACAGTTTAATAGGCTATTTTTGGTAGTATTTTTTTTACAATTACTTTTAATTTCTGTTGTCACTAACTGAGGATATTTAACTCTATGAATATGGAAACGTCATGAAGAACGACGAGGGAGCAAAAAAAAATATCCAAAGTTCTGAAAATTTTTCCTCACAAAAAATTTGCCGCCTTAGACTATAGACTACTCTGTCTACTGTCAAATTCATCGCAAATCCAAGGACTTTATTAAAAGACGTACAAAGATATAAAAATCTTGTAAGTACTTGTTGGCACTAGTACTAGGATAATCTATGTAGTTCCTAAAGAAATAAAACAATTTAAAACACAAACGACCATATGTATTTATTTATGTAACTAAAGGAGTGTTTCGTATTAGATCCGCCGCTTTTTCTGCCATAGCGACTATAACCGAGTTGGGGTACAGCGATATTGGAGAAGGGAACACGCTGGCGTCCATTATTCGTAAGCCTTGGACGTCTTTGACTCTGGAATGAAGGAATTAAGTTTTAATTTTACTTAATGCTTTTTTTTTAATTTATTGCATTAAACATTGCTTATTTCAGGTCGTCGTGGTGCAGGGGCACATAAAGTTATACATAAACAAACCTGAGTTCACTGTCAACGACTTGTCCTCCAGCGCAGGTGCCAGCTGCGTGGTGCCCAGTGACAGCGACTTCTCTTAACAAACATTCTAGGTATATGTCGGGAGGACTATGAATTTTTGGTTTTAATTTTGGTACCTCCTTTATGGGTTTACTTGATTGTTGTTGCATCTTTGCTCTAAAAAAGATTAATCTATGGATGTTTGTTAAAATTCTGCACAAAAATATAATAATATATTTGAATATATACATAGTCGTATGTACGTACTATACTATTTTTTTCGTTTAGTCAGACATACAAGGTTAAATTAAATTAAGTATGTATCAAGTTTTTTTAGCTCCACATTGAACACCGCATGTAGCATTCACTTTACCAGTAATTAACACCGCACTTTGTCTTGCCAAAGCGGAGAAATAAAAATATCAATCAATCACACGTTTAGGATCCAATCCCACAACCCGCAACCACGTTTGACAGTTGATGTTGTTATACTTTTTGAGCAATAAGGCCACTTATGCACATTTATATGACCACGTCCCATCCCGATGTCCCCAACAACGGTACCGGGACGTAAGTCCCATTTCTGACGAAAATTTTGTCGGCCAGTTTCGTCGCGTACATTATCGTAGATTACATATTATGAGGCCGGTCGTGGCGCAGCGGCACGAGGTGTGACTGCAAAATCGACTGGTTGTGGGTTCGATCCCCACTCGAGGAGTTGAAATATTTACTTAAATTTATATTTCCATTTCTTCGCTCTGGTGTCGAGGTTAAGCGCGGCGTTGAGTTCTGCCCCTCAACACGCAATGCCTCCAGAATTCGGCAGAAAGTGGGGAACGGAGTGTCTTAACACTAGGTTCCCTCTGCCTACCCTGCTGTGTGCGGGATACAGCGTGAAGCTGATTTTGATTTTTTTACATATTATCAAACAATAACCGAATTGAAGAATAAAAGTAAAAACGTCTAAAAAAACAAAAAAATATGTAAAAAAAACGAAAGCAGCAGAAAAAAACAAATATACTTGTTTAGATCTAGTAGAAATCGAAAGTACCTAAACAAACTAATAAAAAGCATTGTACGCAAAAGAAGTTAACTCATAAATAAAATTCCTAATTAACGATAATATATCGATATCCCTTTTTGAGTCCAAAACAGAATTTTTGAGCCCAGAACAGAACAAAACAGAAAGAGGTCACTTTAAGTATACATTTTTTGTCCTTCAACATAACTTGTCGTGGCGCAGGGGCACAAGCGTGCGACTGTACTCGCGACAGGTTGCGGGTTCGATTGCATATATCGAGGATATATTTAATATTTTCAACTCCTCGCGGGGGCAGCAGAAATAGCGCGGCGTTAAGTTCCGCCACTGCCCAACACCCAACGCCTGCTGAATTCGGCGGTAAGTAGGGAACAGAAGTGTGACTGTATAATGGAAACGGAGTATTTTAACACTACGTTCCCAGGTTTCTGTCTCTAGGTTCCTAGCTATTCTCTGGCTACAGCCAGAACCTAAAAAACTAAGTATAATCAGATAACAATAACATTATTACTTTTTCCTTCGCCGAACCAGTCCCATTTGGTCGAGTTTTGTGTAGTTCCAGAAAGTGAGACATCGTTCTGGTCTCGGCCAATGGATTCTTGCGCCTATATCTTGAAACGGTTTGGTTGATAGCAGCCTCTCCGCTCGTCTGATTGCTAAAAGTAAATTAACATTCACAAATTTGAAATAAGTTGATGCCTTTTAGTAAATAACATAAAAAAATATCTTTTTTTAAACGGTTTTTTAAAATTTTTGTTTAATTAATTAAAAAAAATACGAGTTTTCTACTAAACTTTACAGCTAGTTGTGGGTTTCATTGTCAGTAAGCATAGATCATTGTATGATGAGCATGAATATATAAAATATCTAGGGTTTTATCTATCTATATTTAAAAGTCTATACACTCATTTTACAAGCTGTGTCTTTAAAAAAAAAATCAAAAATAAATCAGCTTCACGCTGTATCCCGCACACAGCAGGGTAGGCAGAGGGAACCTAGTGTTAAGACACTCCGTTCCCCACTTTCTGCCGAATTCTGGAGGCATTGCGTGATGAGTGGCAGAACTCAACGCCGCGCTTAACCTCGACACCAGAGCGAAGAAATGGAAATATAAATTTAAGTAAATATTTCATCTCCTCGAGTGGGGATCGAACCCACAACCAGTCGGTTTTGCAGTCACACCTCGTGCCGCTGCGCCACGACTGGCCTCATTTGTCTGAGTCTCATTTGGACTGTGTCTTTAGTTACCTATATTTGAGGATAGACAATCACACTTATAACTTTAAATATTATTCGATAAAATAACTTCTGTTCTTCACTTTCCAGATTCGGAAAGTGGAGAACAGAAGTGTCTTAATGGGAACGGAGTGTCTTAAGTATGTTTCGAGGTTCCTTCTGCCTATCCTGCCATGAGCAGGGTTACAGCGTGAAGCTAAAAAAAAAGTTGAACAGCTAAATTCCTACATTAACATATTCGTACATAAACTAACCTTTTATCATACACTTAACGTCATAATCCCGATGTAAGTAATTAGGGTCGACCACGACTGGAATAGTGGTGCTGGAATCTCTTAACGAGACAGTGCCCCTGCTCTTCGGTCGTACGCACGTTGCAAGGAACATGAAGCCCTCTTTACTGGTGTCGTTGTGGAAAGGGAATGTTTCTCTAAATACCTGTTAATATTCATTTATAAATAGATACTCTGTAAAAAAAGTTAAATCAGCTTCACGCTGTATCCCGCACACAGTAGGGGAGGGAATCTAGTGTTAAGACACTCCGTTCCCCGTTTTCCGTCGTATTTTTTGTGTTGCAAAAATTGCGTGTTGAGTGGTGGAATTTAACGGCGCGCTTTTGTCTTGGTGTCAGAGGGAAGAAATTAAAATATTGATAAATAATAATTGATTTCTTCGAATGGAGAACGAACCCACAACTGTCGCGTTACAGTCATATATTTTATTCAGTATACCTTAGACTTGTAGTTGGATAAAGCACGTAATAGTCTCTCACTGGCTGAGCCCATCGAGAACAGCATTAAAGCCGAAGTATTTCTGTACTCCAAGCCGGCGACCGGTGGAAACGCTAAGTAGCCTACAAGGAAAAAACTCATAAAGAAAAAGTGTTAAGCCAACATTTCAATATTTTTTTCGGATTTATAATATGTTTGGCAAAAATATACAGTTATTATTGTAAATATTTGTGGGTTTATTTTGTAGCCAGAATAAGTTTATATATAATAAAAAACCGGACAAGCGCGAGTCGGGCACGTCCACCCAAGGTTCCGTACAAAAATTGGAGGTTTCGAGTTTTTTCAGAAATTTAAGCTTAGCTTAGCCAGAGCCCTTTCACTTTCAATTGAACTAGCGGCTTCAATGTCAAATGTTGCCGTCTCTTTAAGGTTATTATTTTTTAGAATTTAACCACAAATGTGGAGTTTTTTTGTTCCTGAACTAGTACTACCTGTAGATGCTAGCTGCCTAATTTCTTAATTCTAGGTCAACCGGAAGTACTTTATTAATTTTGATTCACTGCATAGTGTCAAAACATTCGTTTTTTGCAATATAAACGGCCATATCTTTTTTTAAGTAAATGTATGTATGTATGTTTTTTCAGGAAATCATGGGGCCGCAGATCTGAGTATATGGTTTGAATTTCAACTCGATACCTCAAAGTGTTCCTGAGATAAAGACGCTTGACAGACAGACGGGCGGAAAGACGGACGGACCTTTTTTCCTTAAGAGGTAACCCTAACATAGAGTTCGTTTCTGTCACTAAAGAAAAAAAAATCATATACATGTATTATGCCTAAAGTGGACTAAAGATGATTTAGTTATTATTTAGCTTATTGTCTAACTCCATACCTAACAGCCTACCCAGAAGGTAGGTATTTCCCGTGCAAAGACTAAAAGTATTTTAAGTAATAATTCTTCACCTTACCGGTTCCATACCAAAAATAGTCCACTAAAGTTGAAACACTGAACACTTTGGCTAGAGTGATGCCGATTGGTTTCTTGATGCTGACGTAAAGAGGCATGTTCATATGGTCATGGAGGTTTCGACCGACACGTTCATTTTCAGATATAAGATCTATCCTGAGCCTAAAAGAGAAGGACAAAATTATAATTCTGAGTCCTGAGAGCCGTTTTTCTTTTTGAAGAAGTTATAGAAGTAAGGCCGTCGAGGCGCAGACTTTAAATGCGACGGTTGTGATTGTGTTTGATCCCCACTCGGGGGAATGAATTATTAATAATGCGAAGAAAATAAAAGATTAATTATCTATTAATATTTTATTTTCTTCGCTTTGGTAATAAGGCAAAGCGCGACGTAGAATTCCACCACTCAACACGCAATGCCTCAAAAATTCTTTGGAAAGTGGAGAACGGAGTGTCTCAACATTAGATTCCCTCTGCCTCCCCTGAAAAAGAAAGATGAAAAAATGGAAGAAATTATCTACTTTACACAGGGTGTTAGCGGCGCGCCACTTACAGCATGCGGTGACTAGAAATGTGGCAAAAGCGGAGACTGTAATGATTTATCATTACGCTGTATTACTTTAAGTTGAATGACTTGTATTTTTTCCCTTTCAATGATAAAATAATATTCTTTTTCAATTGTAGATATTATTACAGTTGCTTGATTTCCTATTCCAAAATTAATATATAGAGGCCAGTCGTGGCGCAGGGGCACAAAGTGTGACTGTAAAATCAACTGGTTGTGGGTACGATCCCCACTCGAGGAGATGTAATATTTACTTAAATTTGTATTTCATTTTCTTCGCTTTGGTGTCGAGGCAAAGAGGCGTTGAGTTCTGTCACTTAATACGCAATGCCTCCAGAATTCGGCAGAAAGTGAGGAACGGAGTCTTTAACATAAGGTGCCCTCTGCTTCACGCTGTATCCTGTGTGCAGGATACAGCGTGAAGCTGAATATATAAATATTAATAACATTATTAATAAAGTTTATTACATAATTTCTTCCTCAACAATACCTGTTGACTAAGTTTCTAGGTCCAATCCCCGATAAGATCATCAACTGTGGTGTTTTAATGGCACCAGCGCTTATAATGATCTCTCTCTTAACGAATATGTTGTCCAAATCGCGATGGTCTTGTAATATGTAGAGTGATGTAGCCTTTTTGTTTACAAATCTGATCTAAAATTAAATTTGTTTTTACCTGTTGTTACGTGTTATGGGTTTAATCCCCATCCAGGTTAACGAAATTTTTATTATTTATTTATTTATTATTTCAATATAACGTTTCAATTCATTTATTCGCTTCGCTTGCTTCGCTTCACGCAAACCCTCTAGAATTCAGTGGAAAATGTGGAACGAAGTGTCCGAACACCAGGCTCCCTTTGCCAACTCTGCTACTGTTGCGGGATACATCGTGAAGCTGAATTATTTTTTAATTTTTAACTTATGTTCGACAGTATATCTGCCTTTTTGCCACTTCATTTTAAGCGGTTAAGTTAATTTCGATGGAGTAGAGAATATAGCTTAGTAATAAACATTAAAAATACAAAGCAATTTTTGTTAAGGCCATCCTGACTCAGCGATCTGGCCGTGTGATCCCGGCCTAGAATAGGATCATCCTGGTACTGGTGGTGTCGTAAGAGGCGACTAAAGTACGTGTGGTAGAGTCACGTCGCCAGCAATGGCAACACGCATGGGCAGACTCGACCGGATCATTACCACCCCCGGCATTTAAAACCGGCGTGAAGTAGTGGCTTTATGCCACTGCGTTTCGCATCAGGTAATGCCGGGCTTCGGAGCCCAACCCACCTTACAGGCAGGCAACGCACCTGCAGCTCTTCTAGTGTTGCATGGGGTCGTGGGCGCCGGTAATCACTTACCATCAGGTGACCCGAACGCTCGTTTGCCTTGTCTTTTCCATAAAAAAAAAAAAAAAAGAAAGCGAAACGTCTTCTGTCTGCAAACTCAATTGTTGTGAATTCGATCCCCACTTGGGGCATGGAATTATTTTTAATTATTTATTCTACAAATATAAAACGTGGTGTTGATTTCTACCACTCAACAAGCAATATTCGGGCGAAAACTAAATAAGAAGACTTCATGACCATAGTACTATGGTCTTTTTCCATCCATAAATCAACGCTAGTAAGAAAAATAATATTATTATTTTTATTTTAATTAAAACTCACCGAAATCGCCTGAGTCTTTAGCAGCACATGCAAGTTTTTTCTTCTCAGTGCCGGCTTGAGGTATGCGTCGAAAGTTTGGAACCTGTTACCATCTCGGACATTCGCTGTGGCTTTTCTGAACAAAGTATGTTTATCTGCAATACTCGAAGATGCCTGTTTGAAAAGTTTCATCATTTCGTTTTCTTCATCAATGAGCTTTAACTTCATTGGTGCCTGAAAATTGTATTGAACATATAACATACTACAAAAATAAAAAAAATATATAATGCATTTTTTGGCATTATTGTTAAACACTATAAAATGTAGGAATAATTTATATATTTGCTGATAGAATTTAAATGCTATGTTATAATAATAAACATAAAAAGTAAAAATTGTTTTCGTTCGACTATTCCTTTAGCTTACTTAAAAAAAGCTTCTATAATAGTATATTTTTTTTATAAAATTAAATATATATAAAAAAAATAATGAAAATTCACTCCCTTCTACACTTATATTTTCTCACCTGAGAACAAAATCCTTTTGGTGGGCAAAAATCAGAATCAAACTCGCTTTTTACAGTTCCAAATGCTTTTAGGAAATATGGTTTTAAATCTTCTAAGGTCCATCCTTTGAAACCAAGTGTTGACCATCTATTAAAATCTTCAGGCAAACCAAAACCGTGGAGCAGAAAGTTAATTTGGCTGGAACCTCCTGGACCTTTACCTCGTGGAATAATTGGAACCTAAAAAATATTTAAGTTATGAATAATATTCTTAATAATTTAAAAAAAATAAAAATCAGCTTCACGCTGTATCCCGCACACAGCAGGGTAGGCAGAGGGAACCTAGTGTTAAGACACTCCGTTCCCCACTTTCTGCCGAATTTTGGAGGCATTGCGGGTTGAGTGGCAGAACTCAACGCCACGTTTAACCTCGACACCAGAGCGAAGAAATGAAAATATAAATTTAAGTAAATATTTCATCTCCTCGAGTGGGGATCGAACCCACAACCAGTCGGTTTTACAGTCACACCTCGTGCCGCTGCGCCACTACTGGCATCATAATTTAACTTAATAATTATTATTTATATTTGAAACTTCACGCTGTATCCCGCACACAGAAGGGTAGGCAAACGGAACCTAGTGTTAAGACACTCAGTTTATTTGCCTATTGAGACATTGCCTATAGAGTGACGGAACTCAACGCCGCGCTTTGCCTCGACATTAGAGCGAAGAAATGAAAACATACATTTAAATAAATATTTCATTTTCCTCGAGTGGGGATGAAACCCACCTCCAGTCGCGTTTTCATAATTATTTAAAATTATTTTAGAAGTAATAAAAGCTCATTTTACTTTTATTGCAAACTTGCTAAAACAGATGAGGCAAACTAAATATTTTGAAACATATAATCTCTAAACGATGTTGTCGGTCGTATAAAATGCTACGGTATGGTCTCATCATTCAATATGCAATGTTTGTCCCTGAACCGAAACTCTAAACTTATGCTTTCACGTTCGCCTTTCTAAAAAGGAGAGCTCTCTCTCTGCCTACCCTGATTTGTGAGGGATACAGTACAAAGCTAAAAAAAAAGTAAAGAAAAGTGAAAAATAGTTAAATTAATCATTGATACTATTTACTAGTTCAAATCCGTGATTTTGGAGCTGGTGTAGATTATTAAATTATAATGTGTGTTCTATTTTTGTCTTGGCTGGCACCAACTAAGAGGTTTGTTAGTTTGATAATACCTGATTGTGCAATCCAAAAGATGAATATTTCTGCGAAGTCGCGTGCACTGACCAGTCATTGTCGCCTTGCTGTGCTGCGGTCGACACTAGTGGTATCTTGGTGAAGTAGCCCATGTGGTCTCCAGCTTCCACTAACAATACCTTCAAGTTGGGATCCTCTGAGAGACGGGCTGCGAGCACGCATCCTGCTGTTCCAGCACCGACTGAATAAAAAATTTATACTTCTAGTTAAGAGGTATAAATAATAAAGAAAGATAAAACAACGATTTTTTGAAGTTCAGCTTGCATTGCACATATAGTAAAATAGGCAAAGAAAATTTTGTATTGAGTTTTTTGAATCGTTTCACTACTTGCTCAACGCAACGTGCAAACTTTGTTTTGTTGCCAGAGCAGGGAAATGAAAATAACTCTTTCTTCCACGTCGAAATCGAACCTTCAACAGTCACGTTTAAAGTGAGACGTTGTGCCACTGAGCTACGATGATCTCCATCTTGTTGATGCACATAAATAAAAACCTGGCATATTATGTAAGATTCCAACAGAATTTAGTTTCTAAAATTTCCCTTCAAAAACACATGTTTTTTTCAAAACAAATTTCACAACAGCTTCAGAAACTTTATTTCAGTTATATATTCTCACAATATATCTCAAAATAAAAAAGAAAATAAAGTGAAAAGACAGAAGTGTCTACAAAACGATCTTACCGATGATATAATCATATCGTTTTTCAGGTTTAGAAATGAAACTTGTATAGACATTTGTGTATTTTTGGTATACGATGTAAGACACGACAGCCACCAATATACTAATTAAGTAAGAGTAAACGGCCATTTTGAATTACCGAAGTGAACTGTTACAACGAGGCAGGGAAACAGACTGGGTGCTTAATCTAGACATGCTACCGGTACTAATTGGATTAAACAGGAGTAGGAAACCTTTGCAAATATCTCTGCAAATCTTTTTTTTTTTAGTAAAAATTATTATTAATTCATAACCAAATGAATGAATTTAACTTCCCTGCAAATAGTATGGAAGGCAGACCTGGAAGGAAACCTAGCGTTAAGACATTTCACAATTCTGGAGGTATTGCGTATTGAGTGGCGGAACTCAACGCTGCGACTCGCCTCGTTTCAGAGCGAGGAAATGCAAGTATTTAATCGAGTGGTAATTGAGTTAAACAAAATGCCCTACAGGAACGTAAGAATGAGGTAAGATGGGCACAGGCTCTACCTGGAATTTTTATTAACAAAAAAATTTACCTAAAAGTAAAAAAATAATATTTTTTTACACAAAAAGATCAGTTAGAAACTAAAGCCAATCTCTTCCCCCCAGAAAATATCTCTAGATACCCCAAATACGCTGTATTGAATTTTGTTATCTATTTGGTAATACCTTTTAGTTTTAAATGCACAGAAAGAGGAGAGTTTACAAGCCGTACATGGCTTGTGTAGAGTTATGTTTTGAATGGCAAATATTGTTTTTATTTTACTGTTAATCGTAGACAAAAGACTGCTAAATGACAATTAAGTGAAATGAATAGATATATCTTTTTATAACAACAAAAATAAAACTTATGTTCCCAGAGTTTTCAACCCCTGTCTATACATCTAAGGGGATTAAGGTATTGGTGGCGTTGGAAATCAATACTTTATTTATATTAACCACACAATTTTGTAGTTGACGAAATCTTTACGACTTATTAGGCAATAATAAACAAATATTTTTAAGTTCCTAGTACTATTTGTTTGACAGGTAGCTATGTATCTACGACATTCGTCGAATTTGCCTTCAAACTCTAAAGGGGGCGAGGTTGTATGGGAAATGTAATTTTTTTCCTCGATTTCATCATATTTATTGGCTTATATGTAATATGAACGCACTAAAGTTATTTTTACAATTTATTTTTTTTCTGAAAAATCTTGCTATATATTAATAAAGTAGTATTTAGTTTTTTTTTTACTTCACGCTGCATCCCGCACACAGAAGGCTAGACAGAGGAAACCTGAATCTTGTGTTAAGGCACTCCGTTCCAATTACGGCACTATCGTTTTCGATATTTTCAGACGAATTCTGGGAGAATTGAGTGAAGGGTGGCGGAACTCAACGCCATGCTTTGCCTCGTTATGAGAGCGAGGAAACGAGTTCTTGAGTGGAAAACAAATTAATAACCTGTCGCGCTTATAATCGCACTATTGTACCCCGGCTGTTGTGCCACGACTGTTGTTTTTACTTATTACTTGTTACTTATATTGTGTTGTTACTTATTATTTTTTATTAAGAAAAGGATCTGGTGTAAACCGTAGCGTTTGCCACTGAATTCTCTCTGGCTACCCCGCAAGAGATAAGGCCAGTCGTGGTGCAGCGGCACGAGGTGTGACTGTAAAACCGACTGGTTGTGGGTTCGATCCCCATTCGAGGAAATGAAATATTTACTTAAATTTATATTTTCATTTCTTCGCTCTTGTGTCGAGGTTAAGCGCGGCGTTGAGTTTTGCCACTCATTACGCAATGCCTCCAGAATTCGGCAGAAAGTGGGGAACGGAGTGTCTTAACACTAGATAACCTCTGCCTACCCTGCTGTGTGCGGGATACAGACAAGGCGCGAAGCTAAAAAAATAAAACATAAAAAATGAAAGCCCCAATTGAAAATCAAACCTGCAACACTCGCTCTTGTCAGCCGCTAACCCACAGTTTCACCATGAATCATATTAAAGTTTATCCTATTACAAAAAGAAGCTTATATAGGTAGTCAATAAATTATTTAATATTTGAAAATTAAAGTAAGTTTTGATGATGCATAACTTTTCCTTAGGTCTTCCATTTGTTCCTATAGTTCTGTGACTAAATATTTAAAATAACTGCATGTTGCACTATAAAGCTAAACTAATTTTAATAAATTTCTTCAAAACAAATGTAGAATTCTATTTCATTATATTTTTGGTGAAAATCATTTATTTTCCTCAATTGTTAACTATTACAATGAGAAACATTTATTAAACCTTTTATTTAGTTTGTTGTTTTGCATTAAATTTTATTTTGTAGTCCAACATTAAATCTTTAATTTAATTAAAATAAAAATTATAATATAGCTTTAAGCAAAACAAAAGTATGTGAGGATATGGAAGTTTATTCCATTTTACTTTTATTTTATACTTTTATTTTATGTTACTGAACATATTTAGATGAAATTTTATAGTGGCTTATAAACATCAGAATAACACATAAGCTACAATTTACACAAAAAAAATATTTAAATTTGCTAATTACAATAAGTTTAAACAGATGAGGTATCATGTGGGTTGCTAGTTTCTAAATAAAACAACAAGTATATTAGCATAAAACTTATATTTCCTAATCAATTACAGTTCCACATCTCCTCCCTCTTCTATCATCTCCCCCACAGCGGGCACCATGATAGGTGCTTCTATCACTTGTTTCCTTCCCTTGGCATCGACAACTTCAATAGTTTCAGGTTCAACTTCCATTTCTTCGGCTTGTTTCTGTTTGAGACCTGCAGCTGGTGATCTGAAAATAAAAAAAAAATATAAATGTATAATTCAAACATATAAGTTATAGCATATGCCATGGGTTTAAAAAACACAGTATTACTTAATGTTGGTGCTCATTGACTAACCAGCAAAATAGTTATGCTTTGAGAATCCTCATATAATGTGTTGTTCAGAGAGAAGGCGAGTGAAAAGTTTTGTAAAGTATATAGCAAAGTATTGCAATAATAGACTGGCAACTTTCTGATGATCTATTAAACTATTGCTGATGATATGAGGACATGAATGAATGAAGATGGTAATAATTATGAAAAATATATCTTTTTATTATAAACAACTAAACAAAACCTTTTGCATTTTGAGGATTTACATTTTAGAAAAATTTACATTTAATTTCCTTCATACATTTATGTATTTACTTCTAATAGGAAAGGTTACAATTACATTTAATATTATGTAATTTATCAATAATATATTTTTTTTACCACATATACAGGTGGAAGAGGCAGCGCTTCTTTTACTGAAACTGCATATACGGTAAAATAATGCTAACCCAGAGCTAAAGAAATTAATCAAGGTACCTCAACAGGTTAGACGTAGGATTTTTTTTTCATTTCACGATTTTTATCCAAGCCTTTATTTCGTGTGACGCACACATACACGTACTATTACAAAACTACTACTAAGCGTTGCCGATCTTCTACTTTTCATTCAACACATAACCGAACGAGAGAGAACGATATTTCTCGTTCTTTGTCACGCAATTACCTATTTTTTTATAATAAATCTAAACAACGTTCAAAGCTCTTATTAAAATTGTTTAATAAAATGCTACTTTATTTTTTTTTACTTAATTATGAAATTATTTAGAAATAATGCATATTTATTAAACCACCCACAAAATTATATTCAAAATTTTCAAACACACAAAACGAAATTGAACTATATAGAACTAGATAGGTTACCTACATTTAACATTAGTTTTACATCGTAGTCGTCGTATTTTTCTTTTACTACCACTAATATTTTCATCATAAGTAATATTAAAAACTCCACATTTGTTTGTTTCTAGTCTAAAAGAATGTATTTTTGATGGTACCCCCAAATACTGACAGAAATTAGTTTCACATTTAAGAGAAATACAGTAATCACATGCCATATTCGTCACAATGATAAAATTAATATTAAACAACATTCAAATAATTTAAAATAATTATTACTCAAAACCTAAAGACAAAAAAAATAAAGTAAGCAACAAGACAGTCACAGATAATTAAAAACAGATAATTAAAAATCATTGTAATAGTTCACAGTACATGGTACTGCCATTAACTAAAATACTTCTTGAAAATACTTTTAATTTTTTTATTGTTTTATAGTATTATTTATATTTGTTTATTTTGTGTAAAAATTAAATAGAAACTAGTCTTATAATGTTACACGGGAACCTACGAAACCTCAATACGAAATAAATTATTATTAAGAAATTATTTGTAAATAGTATCGATAAATTTATTACTTTAATATCAAATTATGCGTAAAAAGTATAATCTACATTTAATATGAACATAGTGTTATATTAAGCAATCATTTGTGCACGATATAGCAGCACTGGCGCGAAACATAAAGAGGGCTAACTTTCGAAAGACGTAGCTGAATGCCACTTTCCGCCATGTTGTATTTTAAAATTTCTATTGACAACTTTCATTTAATACAGTGATTCTCACCACTGAGCCGCGGCACTTTTGTGTGCCGCCAAATTTCAAAAGTGTGCCGCCAAATTTTGCAAATATATATTATAATAATGTTAATATTATTAAATTATATCTTAAATTTATCTTTTTCTTTGTGTGCCGCCAAATTTTGAAATCGTCAAATATGTGCCGCAACAAGAAAAAGGTTGAGAATCACTGATTTAATATCTCGGTTTATAAAATTGTATAGAAAAATAAATTATTGTTTGTAGCAATTACATCTTTATTTATAGCTATTATGTGAAAAGAATACAATAAAAAAATACGAATTTGACTTGTAATAATAACTTTTTAAGTAATGAATAGTGTCAACAGATTCCAAATGAATATTTTATTATATTTGTTTGTATTTATTATTACTATAAACGTAATTATTAAAATTTTAATCTGTAATAAAAACTACTATTGAAATTTTGGGGTAAAATACGTTAAAAATTTTATAAACATAAAAATAATTTTATAACTTATTTATTAGGCTTTTAAATTCAAATAAAATATAAAAATATACTTGCTGTGAATTATTTAAGTTTTTGCAATTGCCACACTGACAACTTTCTTGTTGATGTCAAAAGATTTAAAGTTTTTTTATTAAATATTGTGTTGTTTGTATTTTGCTTTTTTATCGGTTAACTTATTTTGTTCTGACTCTAGTTATTCGGACTTTAAAAGTGCTGCTTCTCTCATTACTTGGCTATCCTACCTACCTGATTGCCCCCGACTTCGGTTTAAGAACTGCTAAGTACAATTTAGCCATAACTCGCAAAATTTAAGATATTAGAGTGAACATAACTTACATCAAAGTTGAGAAGCTAATTATCAATACAGATTTGCTGTCAATATATGGGCTGGAATTCATCGAAATAAAATATTAGGGCCAGTTTTTATTGACGGTAATTTAAATACTACGAAATTTTTAGAACTCATACGCGGCCTCGTAACAGAATATGTCAACCAGATCCCCTTAGACATGTCGTAAGATGCGGTTTCAGTTCGATGAAGCACCTGCACATTCTGGAGTGCTTGCTAGAAACACGCTCGCGAGCATATTAGGGGAACAATGGATCGGAAGGTATGGACCTCGGCGGTGGCCTGTTGTTCCCTGGACCTCACGCCGCTTTATTTTTTTTTGTGGGGGCAAGTAAAAAATAAAATTTATGCATTAGAAGTCTACACTGAAGACCAGCTTCAGCAAAGAATTACGCATGTTTTTGATAATATTAAAGACTTAGCCGCACAGGGGGATCTACTGAGTAGAGTAAGACATAATATGATATGCAGATGCAATTTATGTATTCATAAGCAAGGGGGACACTTTAAAAATTTAAAAACAGCAAATAATAAGTGAACAGAAATAATATGATAAAAGTGCGTGTAAAGTGTATGTGTGTGTGTAGTGTTGATTTAATATCACTTTGCCGCCGTTAGCTACATATCTACGCTAGTTGCTGCACGTATGAAGTGTGTGCGACATTGCCGCTATGACAGGTAAGTGTGTGAGAATATGTGCGACCTTGTAATATTCTTTACAAATTACATTTTATTTTAAAATGATAATTTTATCATTTATTTTGTTTAAAAAAATAACTTTTTCATTTTTGGGAATTAACTTTTGTCTGAATTATATTAAGCTTTTATAGACTAGTTTTAACTATTGTTTCATTTAAAGTGGTGCTTACACTTCCAACCTGTATACAATTAATACTGAGAAATTTCAATAATCATTGAGGCCATGGCCTTGTGAATATGCAAGTAAAGGAGACAGGTTGTGGGTTCCTTTTCCTCTCAAGCAAATATTTAATATTTCTATTTTCTCATTCTGGTAACCAGACATAGTGTTGCATTGAGTTCATCACTCAATAACCGTAGTGTTTGGTGCTCCATTTTCTCTGACTACCCCTCTAGGGATAAAGCCTGAAGTTAAGTTTAGTTCTCAATAGTTCCTATTGTGATATGTTGTTTATGTTGTTGCATTTAATTATGCAATAGTGTAAATTAATTAAAAACGTAGATATAAAACATTAAATATAATTACTGGGAATAATGCCATTTTATGTAAATTTTAAAATAAAATAATGTTTAAAACATACCTGATAAGAGAGATATCTCTTTGAACTTCTCTGACATCTCTCTGCCATTCTACTTCACGTCCCTTCCTTAATCGCTGCATAATATAATTGTTTGATCTCTTCTGTCTGATTTCCTCCACTTTCTTCATAGCTTCTATTGTCTTTGTCCATAGTTCTCTGTTATATTTCACTGGTGCATGGCGACGTTTCTCAAATTCAAATGATGGGTCAATAGCCAATTCTTTGCCAGCAGTCTTACGGTAAGCTTTGGTCCATTTAGTTTTACGTGGGTTCTTCTTCTTTTTGAACGCTGCATGGCATTTTGATCGGCAAAATCTGAAAATCTGATGATATTACGGTACGGTTAACGCAACGGAGAAATTGTCGTGTAAAACTAATTACTATTAATAAGATTTTTGGTCAATTAATATTTACCTTGCAATCGTTTCTCACAAATTGTATGCCATGACCAGGATATATTCTGGAGGAGCAGAAATAACAAGTTTCAATACGCATTTTTACACGTGCTGTTTTGATTGTTTGACAGCACGTCAAGAAAGAATAATGGTTGAAAAGAGTGTTGCCAGTCAGCTTCATTTACTTTTGAAATAATAATTTTATATAAATAATTATATTGACAACAAAAATATATTATCAAACATTATTCAAATTTATATTGTAGTTTACATTTACAAAAGAAATCCTTAAAATATAGCTATTTCTCTACAAATGTATTAAAAAAAAAAAAAACACTAGCGCCATCAATTGGGAAAAAGTATCTATTACATAGCTTTTGCTATTGAATAGTAGATGTCGCCAAAATTAAATGCCCTTGCATACAATATAGGTTCTATAGCAGACAAATTTATATATTTTTTTATTCAATCACCATCATTCTTTAAAAGTTTTTTACAAGTCCGGACATTGGTCTTTTTTTTTCTATTGAAATCTAAGAAAAGCTCATCAGAATTATATTCACAAACAAAGAAAAACCCAATAACTATTATGAACAAATAAAAGTTCAACAATCAACAACAATATATAACCCAACAACACATCTTCAACTCAGTCAATGACCAAAACCACTAGTTAATAGTAAAACGAGTTGCCGGAACACCACAAAGCCGACCAATCCAACATTTCAGTTGACTGGCCGATTGATAGCCTTCTTAAAATATCGCCGTGTTTACTTCTACCGTTCGACGTTAAGTGTTTAATGACGTTAGGCATTAAATATACTTAGATATTTATATTTAGATACTAATAATATATAGACTTGTGCCCCTGTGCCAGTCGTGGCACAGGGGCACAAGTGTGTGACAACGAGAAAGGTTGTGGATTCGATTCTCACTCGAGGAAATGAAATATTTATTTCCATTTCTTCGCTCTGGTGTCGAAGCAAAGCACGGTGTTAAGTTACACCATTAAATATACGATCCTTTTAGAATTTGGCGTTAAGTGGGGAATAGAAATGTCTTAATGGAAACTGAGTGACTTAACACTAGGTTCCCTCTGCATACCATGCTATATTCGGATATAGCGTGACTCTAAAAAAACATATTCTTATGAGTTTAGTTTTTTTCTTTATACGTTTTTTTACGCAACACACGACCTGAATGAAGATTTAGGTAATAAAATTAACATAAGCGTATATAGGTAAGTTAAAGCAGGACTTGGCCTCTGCTGGTTTCACGATTTAATATGTTTATGATTTTTATTATTTTCATGATTTTATAATGACTATATAGTCAATAGATATATGAGGTCGGTCGAGGCGCAGGGGAACGTTGATTCTGGTGCCGAGGCAAGGCCCGGAGTTGAGTTCAGCAACTCAACACGCATTGCCTCGAGCAATCGGCGGAAAGTGGGGACCCTAGTCATACCAATAGGCTCCTTTTGCCTGCTATATGCGGGATACAGCGTGAAGCTAAGTAAAGGTAAGATATTTAGATATAGATTATTATTTGCAGGTTGAATTATTTTTCAAATTCAAATCGAGAAAAGGCAAATTAAAGTAAATTTAATTAAATATAATGTCTCGAGTTCGGGCGGAAAGCGGGGAACTTTGACACTGATTTCACTCTGCATCTACAAGATTGTTTTTCAGCGTGAAGTCTAATTTTCTTTTTTTTGTTAATATAAATTCGAATAAGTTTCGAACCCACCACCACCTCCATGTACGCGTGAGAATGTAGTTCTGGCATTGTTATACAAATATAATAATTAACAGATAAATAGTCGCGTTTGGTTTGTATCGTGGGATACTCCAGCGTTCGTTAGAAGAATGTTCGATACAAAGCTAATTTAAAAAGCCGGTTCCATATTTAGCCTAATTGATATACTTCCTTTGGGCATATTCGAAATTTCTCGTGGTTTCTGTGATAAATATCATTTAGAACGAATTCTGTGGAAATCGTTCAATGTTGACACATCTTCAAGCAATTTTCAACTAGCTTAGGTGTTTTTTCTCATTTTTTAAAATCTTTTTAGGGTAATTTTTTAGATAGGTTAGAGGGGCCCTTGTGTTTTGTAGCCCATTGGTTTCCATTAACGAATTTCTGACACGTTTTGGAGACACTTTTTGTTGAGTGGCGAAACACAACACTACGCTTTGTATTATTATCAGAGCGAGGAAATAAAATAATTCATTCCCTCGAGCTGGCATCGATCTCAGAACCGTTGTGTTTGAAGTCAGACGATTGCTACTGCGTCACGATGACTTTCCTATTCACAACGTACACTATACACTAAAATATTTTTTAAAAAATCTAAATCTCATTATACATTTTTATACAATTTATCACCTTTGATTCGAACCCAAAGCTACACATGAATACTACTAATAAATATAAATGTGAAAGTTCGTGAAAATGGATGTTTGCTCCACTTACACGCAAAAACTACAGAACGGATTTAGTTGCAACTTGACAGTAATGTAGCTTATACATCAAAATAACACAACAATACATAACAAGGCTTCAATTTATATAAGGATTTTGTATAATTTGGCATTATTAAATAATAGCAGATTAAGCGGGCGAAGCCGCGAGTGGGTTGCTAGTATTTACTAATATCTAATCTAGACACGTTTCAAGTATAAGACCGCTATATTAGTAGTAAATAGTTACTATAATAATACAATATTTAGTCTAAATACGTTTTTAAAGGTAGCGAGAGGCGGCACGGGGGCCGCGGGCAGCGTGTTAATTAATAAATTTGTATGGAGTCGGCTCTTTTGGAGCATAATTGTGATTCTGTTAGCATCTCATATGTTTACTGAATGTTGAAATAGATGATGAAATTGCGTAAACCGATCGTACAACAATATATAATGTGTTTTTAAGTAGTATTTTTTATTTTTCGTAGGGCCAGTGTCGCAGGGGCACAAGAATGTGATTGTGACGCGACGGTTGTGGGTTCGATCCCACTCGCGGTAATTAATTATTATTTTTTTGTATTTTAATTTCTTCGCTCTGGCACCTGGGGAGAGCCTGGACTTTATCTTCGAATAGATATGTTGGTGTAAACGTGATTTTAAGGTTACGTACATTATAAGGAAAAAAGGAATACTTTTAAGGTAACTTCATTGTCTGTCCGCCTGTCCGCCTGTCAAGAGTCTTTATCTCAGGAATGATTGGAGATATTGAGTTGAAATTTAAACCATATACTCAGATCTACGGCCCTATAATTTCCTAAAAAATATATATATTTTTGCATTTACTTGAAAAAAGATATGGCCTTTAATATCTCAAAAAACGCATATTTCGACACTAAAAAGGGAATCAAACTTAATAGGGTACTTCCGGTTGACCTAGAAATATGAAATTTGGCGGCTAGCATCTACAGATAGTACTAGTTCAGGAAAAAATTAAAACCATAAATTTGTGATTAAATCCAAAAAGTAATATTCGTAAAAGGGGGGGCAAAATTTGGTATTAAAGTCGCTAGTTCAAGCGAGATATCAGATAAAAGAGCTCTGGCTAAGGTAGGCTTGAATTGCAGAAAACCTCGATACCTCAAATTTTTGCACGGAACTCTCGCTGGGTGAGCCCGACTCGCGCTTGTCCGGTTTTTTTTAATTGTTAAGGTGGGGTGGGCACAGCCCACCCAGCCCCCTCCTCTATAAAACAATAGAACTAACCTATACAAAACGAGCTACATCATGATACAACATTAGACGCCCTCAGGTGTTATAGAAACGCGTACAGAATATCTATTGACCAATTAAAATGATTACTTAAAACAAATTTGAATATAAAACAACTGCCATGGTGGTCTATGCATATGTTAATTATGGACATGCATCATTAGAGTGACTTAAGTTATTTGATTAATTTAAGTCTTTTAAGTCGTATTTCTTACTTTATCATTAATATATGTGTTTCTTTTACTTTCTAATGTTCTTTATCTTAGCGTTAGTTTAATAATGATAAGGTTTTTTCTTTTCTTTCTCCACTTGTAACGCTGTATCCCGTATTTAGGTGTAGGGAACGATTATTTATATTTATAGTTTATTTAATTTGTGTCATTTATGTATTCCAATATTGTAATTTATTTATTTATAATTTTTATACATACATACATTTAATTGGCACCGTGCACGACTACAGCGCCACCCAGCGTACGCAAATTTGTGGGCTCTGACGCTTTGACATATGATGGCGGGATTGTTTGAAAATATTCGTAAAATACTTTCAAATTCATTTATATTACTTAATTACTGTGATTTGGGTGGAAAAAGTGTCGATAAATCATTTCTGGTTATTCAAATTGAGAGAGGTAAGTAATCTCTATTCAAAATTGTGTTTTATTTTGGTTATATCAGAATTTGTTTACTACTTTTTTAGTTGTAGTTTTACTGAAAAACAAGGAAACAAAGCAAATTTAATGGTAGTTAGTATAGTAGTTACCTAGTTTTGATATTATTATAATAATTTNTATATATATATATATATATATATATATATATATATATATATATATATATATATATATATATATATATATATATATATATATATATATATATATATATATATATATATATATATATATATATATATATATATATATATATATATATATATATATATATATATATATATATATATATATATATATATATATATATATATATATATATATATATATATATATATATATATATATATATATATATATATATATATATATATATATATATATATATATATATATATATATATATATATATATATATATATATATATATATATATATATATATATATATATATATATATATATATATATATATATATATATATATATATATATATATATATATATATATATATATATATGTTTGTGGTTGACTTTCTTATATACTGTACCGTGTTTAATTGTGATTTTATCATTTGTGTTATCACTGTACGTACATTTAAAGTGGTGTGGATTAAACTCAGTGCTAAACGTGAGTAGACTTTTATTATTCACCATCAATATTACATAGGAATGCGCGGATCTATCCCGTATAAAGGAATGTGCGGGATACAGCGTGAAGCTTAAAGAGCGTTTTCGTGGATTTTAAGACGTAAAATGGTAAATTTCTTTATTATCCGTGCCGAATTTCGAAAAATCCTCTTAGTAATCCTCTTATCTGCACTCGCTAAACTACCTACATGCATTCTAAATGAAAAAAAATAAGTTCAGTAGTTTTGTCTGTGCGTAGTCTGTCAGTCGCTCAGCAAGTTAAGAGTTATATATTGTATAGAATATATACATATAAAGACTAGCGACCCGCCCGCGGCTTCGCCCGCTTAACCAACACGATTATTAATTCAATACACTGAATTACTTTCGTGTTCTAATATTTTATGTCTGCAGCGTACTTATAGTAATAATATTAGTGTAGTAATATTAGTGACATCTAAAGTATAATAAAAAATTAATACTCGTAACACTTGTAGTTTTGGAGATTTCGTGATGAGTGTATGAGTGAGTGACCTTTCGATTTTATATATTATACTTATTACTTATGTATAAAATCAAATTAAATTAGCTTCACGCTATATCCCGCGCACAGCAGGGTAGGCAGAGGGAATCTAGTGTTAAGACACTCCGTTCCCCACTTTCTGCCGCATTCTGGAGGCATTGCGTGTTGAGTGGCAGAACTCGAACAGAGGTGCCGCACTTTGCCTCGAAACCACAGCGAAGAAATGGAAATATAAATTTAAGTATATATTTCATCTCCTCGAGTGGGAATCGAACCCACAACCAGTCGGTTTTACACTTTGTGCCGCTGCGCCACGACTGGCCTCCATACTTATGTATTGATGTTCTTTGAAATATGCGTGAGGTAAAAAAGACCGCGTTGTTGAAATAAAAAAACGAAATGATTACGTTCCTCATGCAGTTGAAATTTGCAATTCAACTTGCATGTATGCAAATGTGGGGACGATATTTTTTCGTATAATTTATATTATAGACTATGAGACGGTTGTAGAAATGTGTGTTGTATTGTCGTATGTACTCTTTAAGTATACTAGCAGTGTAAAAAGATTGATATGTGCTATGTTTATGTAACCTTTTCTGTAATTTCTTTATAGAAAAAAAGTGTTGTGTATTTAACAAGTTATTTAATTGTCTATTATGTTGTATTTTAACCGAATTTATAGTTTTTTGTAGCTTTAACGTAAGTAAAGTAAGTTTGAGTGAAATGTTTTTTAGCTTTAAGATTAAGATCTGTCCCGATTAAGACACTCCCGTCTCCACTTTCCACCGAATTCTGGAGGCATATTGTGTTGGGTGGTGAAACTTAACGTCGAATATTTTTTTTATTTACTAAACAAGCTAATATTCACCACTGCCTTCTAGCTTATTCTTGCATATAAAAACCGCACGTTGTTCTGTAGATAGTGACAAACGAGGTGACATCGGGAGGCGTGACTTACATTACAATTTCCAAAGATCGTATCAAAATATGTAAACATTTCAAAGAATTACCACCCTTATTTTTATAATACAAAAACTTAAAATCCTTTATAGTATTTCAATGAAATTTTTCAACTGTGTTTCTTGTTGTATTTATAAGAATTTGATTTGGGATGCATTCACAAAGTCCAAATATTGGCGCCGTCGGTGTTTCCGAGACGAGTAGCGGATAATCTCGACGCGCGTGAATGTTTGAAATATATTATTATATTAAAATGCTTTTGAGTATGTTAGTTTCCTTACGTTTAGATTTTTTTTTAATTTTTTTTTCCCGCGAGCTGCTTCACGCTATATCCCGCATAATTTTAGAAGGGTAGGTTGAGAAAACAATATTAAGACACTAAGTAGAACTTACGTGTTGAGTGGCAGAGTTCAATGTCGCTTTACCTAAATAAAAATAATAAATTTCCGATAAAGAGTGGAAATCGAACCCATACATACGATAGCTTCTTTTTGGATATATGTTCCTATTTTAATTTCTATTGTTATATTCTATGCAGTTGGCAAACGAGAGATTGGAGTAAGCTAATACGAGGGTCATTTTATTTCAATATATGGCTATTTTTACACAAAAAACTTAACTGCATATTCTATTAAAAAAAAAAAAAAAAAATTAGCTTCACGCTGTATCCCGCACACAGCAGGGTAGGCAGAGGGAACCTAGTGTTAGGACACTCCGTTCCCCACTTTCTGCCGAATTCTGGAGGCATTGCGTGTTGAGTGGCAGAACTCAACGCCGCGCTTAACCTCGACACCAGAGCGAAGAAATGGAAATATAAATTTAAGCAAATAATGAAAAATGACAAAATAAAAGAAAAAAAAATGTTTAAGGAAAAACAGGAAGAAAGTTAATGCAATATAATTTTGATATCCTAACCCAAATCATTAAGTCACTTTAATAGTCTTAAACGCTATGGTGCAGTGGCTAAAAGTATAAATTTTAAAACAGACAAATACGACTACAGTAATAGGTTTGAGTCTATAAATCAGTGTGTCGTGGTTGTAAATCTCAATGGACAGAAGACAGCTGCCGAATGAATAAATTTATATTTTATGTTAAAATTTTATTATGTAGATACATCTCTGTATCTATGTCTTCTCGTGTAAAGCTTTTTCCTAAGCTATCGAAATTTTGGTTTCTAGATAAAAAATAACATGTGATTTTCTATATTTTTCTTAATTACATTGAAGATATTTGTGTATTCGGTGGTTATCGATTCATTTTCCGATTGGGGAAATATTAAAAATGAAGTAATTCTTATGATTTGCTTAAGTAAAATACGGGATGAAATATTATCGAATATGGTTCGAATACGTTACCTTCCAAAATAAATCAGCGTCACTCTGTATCCCACTCACAGCAGTGTAGGCAGAGGGAATCTAACGTTAAGACACTTCGTTGCCCACTTTCCGCCGAATTCTAGAGGCATTGCGTACTGACTGGCGGAACTCAACGCTACGATTTGCTCTCACATCAAAGCGAAAACATGAAAATATAAATTTAAATAAATATTTCATTAACTCGAGTGGGGACCGAACCCACAACCAGTCGCGTTCACAGTCACACTTTGTGCCTCTGCTCCACGATGGCCTTCCAAATTAGTAATATTTTATTATACCTATTACCTAGCAAAGAATTAGGATTTACAGTCGGGAGCACTTCAAATTATGCGCGGTTCCTGGTAAAGATTTTATTGATTGAAGAATTACTTATAGGTCCCGACTGTTAATCCTAATAAACTATTGGGCTTGATTATTTTCTTTTTAGTTTTATGCAGTCGGGGTTTTTGTTTTTATAAATATATTTTTTTGTTTTAGTTTTTTTTTTTATAATTGTTTCCTATAACACCTCATTTTAAATTAATATATTAATTGTCAAAATCATTCTTATGTTTCTCTTTCTTAAAGATCTCAAGTTCAAGCCACAGTACAGGTACGGTACAGGTCCAACACGTTTTTATATTCTTAGGGAGCTCTCCCTAAGAATATAAAAAATCACCTGGTTGTTACTGTGTCGAATTTTAACTCGAAATGCTCGATTGACGTAAAAATCATTAAAATCCCTCAACTTATTTGATCTATACAATGCCACATTGGAACAAACATTCGTACATAACATATAGAATGATAAACACATTACACTCTTTAGTGTTGTTCAGTCGGGTCAACAGAGCGGAGTGTCGTACACTGCGTTCCTTCTGCATACTCGACGTACCAGGAGACCTAAGCTAAAACTGTCAGTGGTAAATGAGTAATAAAAACTAAATAGAGTGAAAATAAATAGTATGAGAGGCAAGCAAGTGAAAACCGCGGTTGGCCTTCGAGACCACAATATCCAGTCGGATAAAGGTAAAAAGTATGAATTGAGAGTGGCGGAATTCAACGCCGCGCTTTACCGCGACACCAGCGAAATGGAAATATTAAATATTTCTTTTTCTCAAGTGAAAGTCGAACCTGTAACGATTACAGTAACACGCTTGTGCCCATTTGTCACGACTGGGCTCTACTGGCCTTATTCTAGTTAGAAACAATATATTTTTTCTTTGCAGATGTCTAAGAAATGTGTTTATCGTATAATGTCTCTCTCGTCACGCACTTAGCGTCTAGACGCAGTACTTCACTCCCGTCTCGGTGCCCTTAAACTGTCACACATACATTTCATTTTCATCCATCAATTTTAACAAGACCCACATGTTAACCACTTTTTACGTGGAAAATTTTAAAATTTTAAATTTTTAAAACTCAATTTTAAATTTAAATCGATTATTTGCAATATCGAATGTATATATATATATGTGCATGTTTTAAAGAATTTGCGATTTGTTAAGGTAAATTAATGTGTTACCCAATGACAGTTCAGTGATTTGTGTAGCAAACGCTGTTGGAATGCTTCACGCTGTATCCCGCATATAACAGGGTAGGCGGAGGGAACCTAGTGTTGAGACGCTTCATTGACGACGCATCGCAAAATTTTGAGGCAATTGGTGGTGTGCGAGTGGTCAACTTAACGCCTCGCTTTGTCTTGTTTGTGATTTTTGAAATTGGCGTGAGCTGCAGCCCGCAATTGCTTTAGCGTGGACTATACGATCCTTAAAAAATAATTTTTAACAAAATAAACCGACTCCAAATAACAATATAAAACGTACTTTGATTTTGTTAAACAAAAATAATTAAAAATGGATTTTATAATTTTGAAGTCGGTGCCAAGTACAACAAACAGGCTCAGTAATTCGCTATTGTAGTAAGGTTGGTGTAGCATTAGCATTAGAAAAGGAAGCACTAGCTTTCAAATAAAAAAAAATCATCAAAATCTTTTCACTCAGTCAAAAATTCTGAGGTAACAAACATAAAAAAAACGCCGTCGAATTGTCCTTTTCTTACAGAAGTCGGTTAAAAATACGATCCCAGAGTATCCCGTAAGAGCTCCTTAGTGCTCCCTTACAGTTCCTAAGGAGTCATGCCAGAATTCTTTATATATATATATATTATACAGAATATTATATACAAAATTTTAAAAACAGACTAAGCGTACGGTACGGTTTTTGAAATTATTCATAAAAGAACTTAAAGTACCTACGCATTTGAAGTAAATAAAAGGTTTAATAAATGACATTTACGTGAGAAATAGTTTCCTAAAGAATACTTTAGTGAACTAGAACGCAACGTGACTGGAAACTGGAAAATAATAAATAATATGTTTAACACCTTTTACCAATGCACGTTACACACTCTCGCTATCGACTGCGTGAAATCAGTAGGCCAAGAGCAAATTTCCAGTAAAATCCTATTTAAAATGAGTAATGGTGTAGAAAATAACTTATAGTATGCGACAGATCCGTGAGTAGATAGATAGTAGTAGTATTATTTTTTTTTAAATGTTAATGAAATACGTGGCGTAGGCCAGTCGTGGCGCAGCGGCACGAAGTGTGACTGTAAAACCGACTGGTTGTGGGTTCGATCCCCACTCGAGGAGATAAAATATTTACTTAAATTTATATTCCCATTTACATTTCCATTTACAGCGTGAAGCTGATTTATTTATATTTCCATTTCTTCGCTCTGGTGTTGAGGCTAAGCGTGGCGTTGTGTTATGCCACTCAAGACGCAATGTCTCCAGAATACGGCAGAAAGTGGGGAACGGAGTGTCTTAACACTAGGTTCCCTCTGCCTACCCTGCTGTATGCGGGATGCAGCGTGAAGCTGATTTGATTTTTTGATATTATTAGTAGCGTTACGCTGTAACCCAGTGTTAAGAAACTCCGTTCCCATTAATACACTTCACTTCGATTGCGTATTAAGTGGTGGAATTCAACGCCGTACTTTACCTCGTTACCAGAGCGAGGAAATAAAAATATTAAATGTTTCATTTTCTCTAATGGAATCTAGCCCACAACCTGTCGCGTTTACAGTGACACGCTTGTGCCACGACTGGCCCCAATTTTAAATATTAGTAAAAAAATATACAAGGACCACCCCAGAGTATATAATGCTGTAATATATCTACATACATATCAATGTAAAATAAATAACAATGAGTTTAAATGATAAATCACAATATGCGAAAGCAACATTTTTGTTCAAAAATTTAAAATAAATCTAATTCATACATTAATAATAATTAATTATTAATTATTAATGAATTAATAATTAATTAATTTCTACTTTATAATATGTTCTTATATAGGAGAAGATGATGTATATATTTTTTGTATACATGAACTTCAAAAACTTTATCGACAAGATTTTTTTTCTCTTATTTTCCAAGTTACATAATCTAAAGTAGGTACACAAGCCTATTTGAAAAGTATTTAATTGATATATATTTTTCCAATGAAAAGGTGAGATAATATGGTATGATAATATTATTATAATGTACTCGTATTATTCCCACATTTCTTCCTAGTTAAGAAGTGATTGATTTGCAACAGTCACAGCACTTAGGTTAGTGTGCTATATTAGTAAATTCCATAGGCCAATTGCATACGACGACGGTTCCTTTACACGGATGGATACCGATTAGGGGTACGATTTCTTAAGAATATTAAAATATGAGTATTTATTTTGATATTGAGGATAGAAAAAGAGAGATAGAAAGAGAGAGTGAGGCCGGTGACGCAGGGGCACAAGGGAATGACTGTAGCGCGACGGTTGTGAGTTCGATCTCCACTTCAGGGAATAAATTATTATTTATTAGTATTCTTCGCTTTGGCACCAAGGCAAAAGCCCGTTCCGTCACTCGACATGCAAAGAATCGAAAAATTCGGCAGAAAATGGGGAACAGAGTGTCTTAACGCTACGTTACCTCTGTCAACATTGTTGTGTGCGGGAAGCAGCGTGAAGCTAATTTATTTTTTATTTTAAGAATTCTTTCTAAAAGAGAGTAAAAAGAAAAGACATAAGAGATAAGTATAATAGAAGACTTAGAATTCAACAAATGTATTAAAGGGTCACTTTAATCGTTTAAAGAATTAGCGTCTTTTAAACGACAATTCGTCAACGTCACTTTTAAACGACAATTAGCTATTAATTCCCATTAATATTGTACGCCATTAGACGTCTGTAAGGCTGTCAGATCGCATCGTGTGTAGAAACTTATACGTGACTACTACTATACAACCACTAGATTTATACGTATTGTCTAACTGGACTAGAATTTGCTCGTTTATTCATTCCGGAACCTATAATTTATGATTGTTTACGCGTCGTTTACTTCCTTGCCACTCAAAGGTTCCCTCCAACTTTCACGCAAAGTGGCCCTTATCTGTTTCTAATGTTTAATAGTTTTTGATCTGGTTGCTAAGCTTAAATGTAAAGTACTAAAAGTGACTTTACATGGATTATATCATAGAAAATAATCCTATATTTTATGGCATCCTTAACAATGTTACAATACAATTTATTCTGTTTGAGCCTGATTATCTAAGATTGATTACTTTAATAAATAACGGTATAATAATGTTATTGCAGTTTCTAGTTTCTACAGACATTTTCTTTGTTAATCTTAGGTGATACGGTGTTTATGTATTATAACTTTCAGTAATTTAGTGTATCCAGGGAAGAGAGAGAGAGAGAGAGAGAGAGAACGTACAACATAAACGTAGAACGTAGAACACTTGAAATTATTATAATGTAAGTAATTTTAATTTCCCCGGCCTAGTAAGACAAAGCGCGGCTTTTTTTCTAATTAAATTAAATCAAATTAAATTAGCTTTACATTGTATCCCGTACTCAGTAGGCTAGGTATATAGAACTTAGTGTTAAGACTCTCCGTTCCCCACTCTCTGTCGATTTCTGGAGGCATTGCGTGTTGAGTAGCGGAACTCAATCCCGAGCTTTGCCTCGACACCGGAGCGAAGAAATGGCCACATAAATGTAACTAAATATTCCAGTCGATCCCACAACCAGTCGATTTTACAGTCGCACTTTGTGCCCTTAACAGTCTTCTTATAGTCTTCTTATAGGGCTAACAAGCCCTATTGGCATTTACAGCGACACCAGGTCGGTAGACAAGAGGGTACTCTGTCTCTGAAAAATTGCAAGCACTATGTGGCTTCCTGTGCGGAAAGAAGCGCAGCGTTGACTTCCGCCACTAACACACTACACAATGCCTCGAAAATCAGACAGAAAATGGGTACCGAATTGTTTTAACACTAGATCCTCTCTGCCTACCTATATTATACATATTGTATATTGTATATTATACAATCTGATATAGCTTTCAGCTATAGGTAGTATTTATAGTAGATATAGGTAGTAAAATCTAGACTAGACTCAGACAGAAGCAACAGTCAGTTTAAAATTGAAATATCAAAAACAATGACGCTGCTACATTAGCGACCGGCGAGCCGTTACAATATAGTGTTGTTTATTTATGAACACCAAACTACTTGGCAAGAGATCAATTTGTAATGATTATGTTTCATTTAATTTACTATTGGCCTGTTGTTAGGTTTTTTTTGTTGTAATGAAAAAGTATGTAGTGTGTTCGTTCGTAAAGCGTGGCGTTGCGCTTCGCTACTTAACTGGCAATGCTTTCGGCGGGATACAGCGTGAAACTAAAAAAGCGTGTTTTGAAATAAGATTTAAGGCAAAGCTACTGCTATGATTTTGTAAGACAACAACATTTTTAAAAATTATAAGTAAACAATAATACACGCGATAAAGAGTTAAATGAGCGATAGAAAATTTAATATGTATTTATTATGTACCTGCAATATCTTTAAAATATAGGCCATATTGAAGCCAGTGGTGGCGCAGTGGCAAAAAGTGTGATTGTGAGTGTGATTGTGATTGTGAAGTGTTTCTCCAGTCATCACGCAATGTCTCCAGCGTGAAGCTTATATCAGAAAAAAATAATTTTGAATGAGTCAGCTCAGTCAGTTATGCCCTAATATAAAACGTAGCATTTAGTTTTGCCACTCAACAGATCAATATGGGTGTCCTCATACTACCTATTCTCCTAAGTAATTTTTTTATTAATAATTGACTTTTCTATCCTTTTATTATATATAGAGATAATAATAATAAATATACAGAATATACAGAAAAGCAAAAAAAAAATACTACGTAGAATATTATAACGGTGACTAGTAATATGTGTCAATAGAACTCACATTCCCCAATAGTAACCCGAATATCGATAAAACCTTAACGTAAACGATTCCTCTCGACCTTGACATCGACGTTTCGATTAATTTACGATCGTAATCGATGTTACACTCGTAAAAGCACAGTTTGAACATAATCGAGAACGTAATGAATGACTGCGCCGCTCTTAGGTGGTTTTCATATAGAGCGATAAACCATCTTATTAGAGTAACTTTTATAAAAGCGATTAGTACCTAATAATACTAATAGTCGTCACTTCGTAATTTTTCGCTTTGTGAGAAGTTATGTTCTATAAAACCAAATAGGGCAAAGAAAATCTGTGTTTTGAATACAATAACTGTTTTGGGATTTGATTTTGTACTTGTGATTCAACGTTTATGAAATAAAATTTTATATGTTTATAAATAATTTTTTTTTTTAATATAAGAGTTATTTAGAGATTATATTATCTCGGAAGAAGCTAACTGGATATAAGAGTTATTTCCAAGTTATATATAATAATAGCCCCAAGTTAATAATAGAAGTTATTATTATAAATCTGTAACATTTGTTTAAAAAAAATAAAGTCAAATTGATAACCTCGTTTTTCTTGAAGTGAAGTCGGTTCAAAATAATTTATTGACGACGATGTTGTAAGGTTGTCGTCTTTATAGTCGCACAGTGAGTAAAAGCCTAATAGTAGAACCAAAACACTTGAGAAATTATTCAAATAAATTTCAAGGATATAAAATTTAAATAGGTTGTACTTAGAGAGCACATTATTGTATTTCCTATATCCATTTAAGAAATCTAATATACAAGCATAGCTCAAGCTCCGTCACTTGGTTTTCGTTATATAGGTAAAGGGCAGTAGAATACTTTCACATTATTTTTTTACGTTTTCTAAACTAGTTGCACATTGACTGTAATCGCGATAGTTGCGGGTTCAATTCCCACTTCCAACAGAAAATGAATTATTCTATATTCTATTATTCCACGTTCTGGTAAAAATTTCTCAAAAACTGAACGGGGTTCCTTTTTCTTACCCTACTATATTCCGCAGATACGGCGACGCTAAAAAAAAATCTACAAAAAAAAGCGTAAAAAGTGTTAACAAAAAAAAAATACTTTAATATGATAATTATATAATAGGAGGCTTTACGCAACAAAATATATGAGCTTATAAGGTGAAAATTTCATTTCTATAAAACAAGTCCGATCGCTGCGTAAACAACAATTTTTGCATATAAATCTTTAAAACCGTGTTAATGCTAATACCGAGGCCCTTATTACAGGGTAGTAAAGTATATTTTGTAGATTTTTCGTGTAAATTTTATTTTGCATACAGTAATTTAGTGTCGGAGGCGCTATGATTTTGCCCTGAGGTGGTGACTGACAGACGTTGGCTCTTTTATCGGTGACTCGTTTTTTTACCGACTTTGCTTATAGAAATTGGTTAAGATGTTATTAAGAATATTTTGTATTTGTTATTTTGTTGGGCCAGTCGTAGCGCAAGGGCACAATTGTGTGACTGTAAAAGCAATAGGTTATGGGTTCGATTCCCACTCAAGGAAATGTATTATTTCATATATTCTTTTCTTCCCCTGGCAGGGGGCAGAGGTGAAGCGCGGAGTTGACCGCCACCGCCGTTTTTTCCGCCACTCAAAACACAATCTATTTGTTATCTTTACGTTATCAACGCAAAACTTGCTACTAACTAGCTAACAAATTTGTATTTAAGCCTACTTCTCTGTTCTGTTCTTTTATTATAGAATCAATGTCACGTTTCGCCAATGCTACTATAGATAGATATATTGTTACACACTGGAAGAATGCATGTTAAAAAGAGATCCATTTAAATACAGCTTGATTTTTAACAAAATATATATAATTTTTCTTAGTTACTAAAAAGAAAGCTTATATTTTTTTAGCTTTATGCTGCATTCCGCACATAAAAGGAAGGGTAGACAGAGGGAACCTGCCTACCTAATTATTATTATTTAGATAGAGGCCTAACATAATCCTTAATAATCATTGGATATTTAGGAAACTAGGAAAACTCTTCTATGAAATATTTATTTCATTTTATATTTTCATTTATTCGCTCTGGTGTCGAGGCAAAGCGCGGCGTTGAGTTCCGCCACTCAACACGCAGTGCCTCCAAAACTCGACGGAAAGTGGGGAACGGCGGGATACGCTGATTATTAATTAATTAGGATCTACTTTGCAAAATCCCGGTTTTTCCTGTTCCGGTAAAAACTTAAAGATCTTTTTTTTAGTTTTCCATTTTCCCATCGCCCATCCCATCTGTGCGTTGTCTGTCCGTCATTTAGGTACTAAAGAGTTTTATATATATTAACAGATAAATACTCAAGTGACATTTACAAAATTATATACGAGTACGTTAAATGCACGAAGAAATAATAAAAGTAAAGGAAAAATACAATAAATAAGGAAAATGATTGAATGTATATGTTTTCACGCAACATAAAATTATCTATAACAACGTGTAAACCGCAAATAACCTATATTTTTAAGTGTCATAAAAAATATTTTTTTAATTTTTTGTTTTATTTTTTTAGAGACATTTCTTAGCAATTGTTTAATTTTGTTTAATATAATTAAAAAAAATACATTGATAGCCACAAGGAATTCAATTTCCGCTCGAATTAATAAACTATTTTTATTTTCTCACTATGCGAATAAGACAAAGAGTGATGTAGAGTTATACCACGACACGATGTGTCGAAAATTGGGCGGTAAGTGAAGACGGAGTGTCTTGTCACTAGATTCATTTAGCCTAACCTGAGCGCGGGGGACAGTATGAAGCTAAAAAATATATATAAATAAAAAAAAACATTTCTTTCATTACGTTAATTCGACGTGGCCGTACCAAAATACGCCCGCGGTATATAACGGCCGCAAAAATTCGTAGCGCCCAATTTGCAAAGTGCGGATTATCTTGTCAAATTTGACGTTCGCATTAAATACACGGTGGTCGGTCTCACAAAGGGAAGGCGTCAATCTTGCGAGTAGTACAGTAGGATCGACGAGTCGTGGTTGTTGAAGTTAGGCTTTTAGAACTGTTGCGCAGTTTTCAACGTGAAGAAGATAATGAGGTATAAGAAAAATCTTAAAATCTAATCTGCATAGGTATCTGCAGCTAACTTCAGGGTGGCCACGACTCGTCGATAGTACTGTAAGCGAATTTTTAGTTAGTTTCAAAATAAATGAAAAAAGTGAAGTCGGTTTATTACCGTCTCGCCGGCTTCAGTCGTAGGTTTGGAGTCACCGTGTACGCGCGCTCATTTTCGCTTCGATTGATTTTAGAAAAAAAAGTTTTTTTTTCACCTAATGTGCTGTGATCTGTGCTAGAATATTGTATGTGCTGTGTTTTACGTGATTTTTTTTATTCTGTGCTCGATTATGGTACAAATTACTGAGTTTCGTTTTACAGGTAAGGTTTAAAAGTACTTTGATTTTCTATTTATTATATTAATTTTTTATTTATGAAGTATGTATAAATGTTAATATTTTCGATCGAAATTTTTATTGTAATTTATTATACGCTGAACGTGTACTACTATTTAAATTATTTTGACATTTGCTAGAATACCACGTGGTTTTCTTATCACATATCTAATCGGGATATATGATGTAGATGTGCGATTGCCATACAAATATTATTAATATTGACACAACTTACATTACAATGTCAGTCAACCTAAAGTCCACCTAGTTTTAACATTTAACGTATTTGACCACATTAGATTTACCGTTTTTCATTTAGTTTAATGTGAAAATGGTGAAATTTAATAGTTAAAATTGAACGTGGTCAGAGAAGGTGGTTAAACTTCACATTGGTATTGACTATGAGAAACATATTGCATCTCGTATAGCATTCTCTAGTTAAATATATATTATCTTGTGTGTACAGCGACTGTGATCAAATATAGTTAATTGTTATCTGTTAAATGTGTGACGCAGTTGCATGGTAGTGGGTTCGATTTCTTTATATATTTTTTAACCTAGTGTTAAGACACTATCCCATTTTCCGTTGAATGGTGGGGTGGCGGGTGACCTCGCTGGCGCAGTGGAATGGAAGTAACTAGCAGTTGTGTATGAAATATTTTTTCATTTTAAGTGTCCGAGGTAGCTCTGCTACTAGAGTGGGCTATATCAAAGCAAATATTGTAATGTATAATAATATAGCCTACCTCGATAAATGGACTATTCAACATACAAAAATCCAATTCGAATCAGTTGTTCCTGAGGTGAGCGCGGTCAAACAAGCAAATACTTCAGCTCTACAGTATAAGTGTCTTAGGTGGCTATTTTTTACTTTCATCTAAAGTAATAATGTTATTTTTTATATGCAAAATTGTATGCATAACAAATACTTGAGATAATTTGAATAATTTTTAATCATATTGGACTAACCATAAAAGTACTAAATAATAGTAGAGTCGCCATATTTATGTGGTACGCAAATATATAATCAAATATAATAAGTGTAGATTCGAATCCCAATCGCGGGGACTGATGTTAAATTTCGAGTTCTCAAGTATCAGCACGCAACATCTCCAAGCAATGGAAAGTGATTTATTAGTAAAGTTTATTTATTATTTATTTATTAACTCACTAATAGGCCGTCTCTATTTATGCTTCAAAAAATCAGGAGAAGCTTAAAAAATATAAGAAAATGTATAGGTACGAGTTTAGCCAGAGGGAACCTTTTGTTACAAGGTCACCCTCGTTCCTCATTTTCCAACGAATTCTGAAGGGTTTGCGTGCTGAGTGGCTACAGTCAACGCCGCACTTTGCCTCGACTCTAGAGCGAAGAAATGGTAATATAAGTGTAAATAAATATTTCCTGTCATCGAGTGGGGATCGAACCCACAACCAGTCGCGTTTTCAGTCACACTTTGTGCCGCTGCGCCACGACTGGCCTCATGTCGTGAGTCGCTCTCCGTTATTTTTTAAACAGGACGCTATGCAAATAAACACGACACTTGGAACAAAGTTAGTACCAGCGTCAGCGTCTAGTGGGAATATAATCCATGTAGGGCAAGTAAATACATGTAATAAATAACACAGTAGGAAAGGCAGAGAGAAGCTAATGTTAAGACACTCCCTTCTCTTTCTCTCTTTTTTAACCGGGCGCACTTAGGGACGACTTAGAAATACTAGTGTTAAGATACTCCGTTGTTTTCTCTCTTTATTAACCAAATTTACATATGTGCATATATTAAATGGAAGCCATAGCCGCGCTTTTTCTTGTCAAAGCGACAAAATGAATACAACAACCCCTACAGAGCGCAGAGTAGTGTGGGAATCGAGTGTATTAACACTAGGTTCCCTCTGCCTACTCTGCTTATACTGCCATACGGAGAATACAGGATAAAGCTACAAAAAAAAATAACAAAATATAATTAATAGTATATAAAAATAAACTAAACATACCGACAACATTTTGGACCCAACGTTGCTCGTTCGTTTCCTCTGCGCCGTAAGATACAACATATTTATATATTATATCTTATGTATAGAATTGAGGCCAGTCGTGGCGCAGGGGCACAAAGTGTGACTGTACAGTCGACTGGTTGTGGGTTTGATCTCCACTCGATGAAATAAAATATTTATTTACATTCATATTTTCATTTCTTTACTCTGGTGTCGAGGCAAAAGCGCGGCGTTGAGTTCCGCCACTCAACACGCAATGCCTCCAGAACTCGGTGGAAAGTGGGGAACGGATGTCTTAACACTAGGTTCCCTCTGCCTACTGATGAAGCTGATTACGTAATACTTATCAGTGGTATGGATTGTTAAAACTGCTATTTATACGTCCAATTAGCGCATTTTCTATTAATTTGGTCATTTGTGTACGTCGGAGTTTTATATAATGAGTTTGTGTTTAATTGATGGGATGTATCGAACACCGTGAATTCTTGAGAATTATGAGAAATTATAGAGGCCAGTCGTAATACAAGCGTGTGTAAATGTGATGGGTTGTGAGTTCGATTCCCAGTTGAGCGCTGAAAAAGATGAAAAAAAATAATCTAGTTAGCTTCATATATCTCCCCATCATACAACTCAATAAACAGAGTAAAGATATGTGTCCACTAACCACTCATATCAGATACCTCACGAGCTAATTGTCAGAACCCAAAGCCGTACTCAAAAGAATGCAATATAATATAATTTTACCTTAGTGCTACTATAGCGAGGAAATGAATTCCCCAGATAGGGAATCAAACCTGAAAGCGACATGTTCACAGTAAAACGTGCGTCGATGTTCACAGTAAGAAGCGACATGTTTTTTGCCGTGTGATCCCGGCCTAGAATAGGATCATCCTGGTACTGGTGGTGTCGTAAGAGGCGACTAAAGTACGTGTGGTAGAGTCACGTCGCCAGCAATGGCAACACGCATGGGTAGACTCGACCGGATCATTACCACCCCCGGCGTTTAAAACCGGCGTGAAGTAGTGGCTTTATGCCACTGCGTTTCGCATCAAGTAATGCCGGGCTCCGGCGCCCAACCCACCTTACATGCAGGCAACGCACCTGCAGCTCCTCTGGTGTTGCAAGGGGTCGTGGGCGGCGGTAGCCATTTACCATCAGGTGACCCGAACGCTCGTTTGCCTTGTCTTTTCCATAAAAAAAAATAAAAAATAAAAATAAGATGAGAGGTGCGTCCTGTGACAACGACCCATAGTTTTTACTTTTTAACTGACTCTGTAAAAGGAAGAGAACTTTTGGCTGGGTGAACCGATTTTGATGATTTTTTTTTATTGCAAAGTTAGTGCTTCCCGTGTGGTTCCATTTAAATTGGTTCATTCCTGATAATGTTACCTCTGAGAAAATCACATAACTCTTAAATTTGCATTAAGTATGTGCGCCACAAACTTACAAATAACTCGATATTCCGCCAACTGATTTCGATTTTCTATTGGAAATTTATTGGAAATTAAATGGAAACTTTTTATTGGAAATTAAATGTATCCTACATTTAAAGGATACTTTGATAAAAGTTTATTTGGTAAAGTTCTGATTATGGGATCCGGTTTAAATTAAATGAGTCGATGTTATTGTTATAAAATATAATAATTATTTTTAACATTTTCAAAGTGTTATTACACACTTAGGAAAGAAAAATACTTTTTAGAAAACGTATAAAACTTTGAACGTAGCGGAATTTGAACCCGCGCCTCGTGGAAACCGTCCAAGCACTCGGACCGCTAAGCCATACGTTCTCATCAAGCTACATCGAATTTTTTTATACGCTTGTTACAACTTATTTATGTTGTTAGCATCTCTGTAGGGAGATTTTAATAATAATTATTAAATGTTATTTATTAATTGTTATTTTATTAATTATTTTTATATTTGATGTTTACTTTTTAGAGATCTCCAATCACTTTTGAATGTTTGTTACACAAATGCCTATCATGAGTAGAAATTCAATCGGCTGCTTTGACTAGAGGATTTAAACACTAGCTCAGCTGGTCAGACATAAGTTTGCCTTTACACATACCTACATATCTATATTTCAGGCACGAGCAATGAAATAATCGAGACACCGTACAAAGTGGGAAGTAGGAAGGGAACGCGATGATTGTAGGTCCGATCTTTACTCGAGGACAGTCATACTTTATAATAATCATATTTTCATTAACTCGCTCTGGTAGTCAAAGCGCGGTGTTAAATTCCGACATGTAACACACTATGTCTCAAGAGGTGGAAGGAAAGTGGAATATGAGGTATGTAACACTAGGTTCTCTCTGCCTACCCTGCTATGCGGGAAAAAGCGGGAAACCGTTTAGTAAATCATTCCATTACTTTATATTATATGCTGATTGTAATGATATTTGTAATTTTTCTAGTTTACAAATAATTTGTATTTTTAAGAGAAGTGGCTTAAACTTAAAGTTGATGGCACGACAAATATGTTTTTTTATGTTAATTTTATAATATTGCAGAGTAACGTTGTACTATGAGACCATCGTGGCCCAGTAGTATAGCGTTACACCGTATAAATGGCGAATGTGGCCATGATACCTCTACAAGATACCATGATAAGATCATGCGCGGGGTTGAATTACGCGATTCAACACGACACTGCATCCTGTACCATCATATATGTAGGAGGAGCAAACCTAATGCTTAAGACAATCTATTCCCCACTTTCCACTGAATTTTCAAGACTTTGCGTGTTGAGTGTCGGATCTTCATAATTAAAACTACCTATATTCGATTCATTATTGCAAGACAAAAAATGTAAACAAAAAAATTCTGTTTCTCAAACTTTATTGTATTTTTTTATTTATATTTAATTTATTTAACGTGGAGTTTTCTATATATAGCATTATTGCTTGTTGTGCTTGAATGTTATATATAAAATATCTTTGTATAAAATAAGAATAGCAAAAAATAAAATGAAAATGTACAAGTTTTACTAAAAGTTACTTAACTATTAGGATAATAAATCTTAATATATCTATTATTCAATTATTTATCAGAATTCGGAGGATTCTGAGGAACTGTCACCAACATTAATGACGAAACGGTCAACCACATTATCTATTAAATTAATTTTATTTTTCATCTTTTGCTCTTCTTTTATCACATGGTGACTACAGCTTTACCAAGCTTCTACTGTTGTATTTTTTATTAGAACAATAATGTTCTAATATAAATATTAATTACGAGATATAATTTATTTTTATAGTACTAAAATGTGTCTGAAGTTTGAGAAGAAGTTGACTTTTAGGTGTTTTTACATGTACATGACATATTTAAAAAATATTATTGAAAATAAAAAAAACGGAGTGCATACCAACATTTTTAAATTTTAAGTTAAAATATTCTCGGCTTTAAATATGAAAACAATCTTTATTTTTATTATTGTTGTTTTACTTACTACTTTTCGTTTTCGTTTATTTTAACTTAACTTCTTTTTATTTACTATATATACAGAGTGCAATTTTATAAAATT
>JAAIXJ010000075.1:911529-993175 GCA_013403705.1 Heliconius hermathena
TGCATTGTGTACGGCCAAACGCGCAGCTGTGCTGACGTTTCGCCGTCTCATCAATGCAGCTAAGGCTCCGTTAACTCTGTTACCGGCAGCAATACGCCTTTCCACATCCATCTCGTATCTTCCATCTCTACTGAACATACTTCCCAAGTATACCACTTCATTCACTTGTTCTAATATCTTACCATTCACACTGATCTTGCATTCCGTCCTTTCTTCATCTCTTTCAAAAAACAAAAATAGATGCAAATAAATTGTAAAAACAGTTTAGTACTTGAATGTACTTCAAAGAAAGTTTCTTAGCGGTATTTACAAGGTAAACCCTCTTAATGATACACGCGTACAGTAGCATTGTTTACGCTTATCGAGTGTATTTTGACATGCACATTTAATATTCAAGAACATTTGCCTATATTCTTATATGCATAACTGGAATTTCCGTATGGGGGGTAATGGGAGGTGACTTATTTTTGACGCTGTATTACGTAATAATGTAAAAATCTTAGTTAATATTTGGTAAATATGATGTAATGTCGTATTTTTATGTGTATACCTTGTTCATAAGCTTCTAAGAAAAAGCGCGGTGTTTGGTTCAGCAGTATATGACCAATATGTACGCAACTAAAAGATGGGATATAAGAAAAGAATGGTTTATAGTAGAATGTAGGGAAAAGATCATCATCATCAGCTTCACGCTGTATCCCGCACACTGCAGGGTAGGCAGAAGGAACCTAGTGTTAAGACACTCCGTTCTCCACTATCTGCCGAATTCTGGAGGTATTGCGTGCTGAGTGGCAGAACTCAACGCCGCGCATGATTTTTATAATACTTGCAAATAGCAAAAAAGCTTTCATTCTAAGATTGATAATATTTCGTTTACAATGAAATAATGTTAATAATAATAATAAAATACTTAGGATTTCGAAACAAATGATAAATTATAGGTAAAATAGGCTTAATATTATTAGCATAATTTATTTATATTATATATATAGCATTATTTCTAAATATCCCTTTTATATTCAGGTGTCACAGTAATGAAGAGGACGTCATTTGTTTGTTTCCGATTCCGATCCGCTTGTATTTAAGTGGCGGTAGTGTGTTGTGTATTTTCCGGTGGATCTACAATAAAAGTACAAACGACACGGTACTCGTATTTCTCGAGCGTCCATCAAAGTTCGTAATTTTTCTTCAGGGGCGAGCTATTCACCCACTCGTGTTCATTACATTCTAAAATACTGTGACAAAAGTCGTTATTAGAATTAGTATTCAAGTTTTGTAATTATAAATAGAATTGGAGTGTGTGTAACAAAAGCGAATAAAATAAATATAAAGTTACATACTTAAAAACAAAAGACAATAATAAGTACTTTATTTACTAATATATTTTTTATTACACACTTTATTCCGTAAATGCTAGAAGGTTAGGCAGAAGGAACATAGAGACATTTCGTGTTAATCAGCAAAACCAAACTCCGTGTTATGTCTTCTTACCAGAGCGAGAAAATGTAAATAATTCATCAACTCAAATGGGATTCAAACCCGCTGCACCACGGTATACGAGCATACGAAATAACAAAAATTAAAAAGATATAACACATCTAAAAATTTGTGATTTTAGTATTAAATTGTAAGTTTACAGCTTCATTCAAGAAACTGATATATTCTATTAATCTTTACTAAACCAATACATGTATAAGTAGATATGGCCTTAGATCGAGTGTTTAAAATAGGCGGAGGTTTGACTTAACAGTGAGCATTAGTGTCACTCCCACACATATATTAATTCTTAAATGTAATTAGAATACATCTGTCCGATATAAAATATAATGTTGTTACGCAGCTTTGTGCTTTACGACTGTGTATAATAGTTTGAATAATAATTTATAAGAGAAGAGGTGAATTAAGTGACAACAGAGTCAAGTAAGACAGTCAAAGGGAGGAAGGTCAAGTGAAAAGCATGTGGACTCATTAGACAGTATATTTGAAGATGTTGAGGACAGTGGTGAGTGGTGAGTGAGGCGAAAGAATTCGTCAAGTTTAGAGCCGAAATCGTCGAGTTTAGCGCTCTATATTTTTTCTCTGGCTATCTTTTTTCCGCATGGCAGAGTAGATAGAGAGAGAACCTAATGTTAAGACACTCCATTCCGCTTTTCGTCTCAATTTAAGATATTGCGCGATGAGTGTTGAAACTTAAAGCCTCGTTTGTTTATAAGAGACGAAAATTAAAATAATTAAAATAAAATCATTCCCCTGAACGATGATGGCACCCACGGCCAAAGCGTTTTACAGTTAGTTGTGGTTTCATTATAAAACAATAGCCTTTTATGTTTTTTTTTAAATATTACAATAAATAAATAAATCAGCTTCACGCTGTATCCCGCACACAACAGGATAGGCAGAGGGAACCTAGTGTGAAGGCACTCCGTTCCCTACTTTCCGCCAAATTTCTGGAGGCATTGCGCGTTGAGTGGCGGAACTCAACGCCGTTTCCCCTCGACACCAGAGCGAAGAAATAAAAATATATATGTAAATAAATATTTTATCTCCTGGAGTGTGGATCGAACCCACAAACAGTCGACTTACAGGCACACTTTGTCTCCCTGCGCCACGACTGGCCTCGTTTTTAAATATTAGAGAATAAAAATATTTACTATGTGGATATTTTTTATGTAATAGGTACCGATCATAGTACGCTTGTAGTACTAAATTTTTTTATTATATTAACTAAAATAAATAAAATAAAACGTAGAATTATTTGCATGTGCGTTGTAACTTTGATCTGTTTTACTTGTAATAAAAAAGTCATTTCATTGTGAGTACTTAAAATTGGTTTTAGGGTACCGTACCTCAAAAGAAAGAAAAAAAATTTATAGCATTATTTTGTTTATCTGTCCGTCTGTTAATATTATTTTTATCAAGAAACTAATATCGAATATTGCAGTCTACTGTAGCTTAGAATTTAGAAAAACTAAACTTCTATCAAAATAACTCGTATAGTTATAAGATGTTTAATTTTCGCAATTACTATACATTATAAATTAAATTATTTAATCGGATTAATCTATATATATAAAAGGACTTGTGGTGACTGACTGAGATAAGACGCACGCAGAGCCGTAACCGCTGATGGTAGAAACGTGAAATTTGGGCAGATGTTTATTTTCATATTCTGGACATCCACTAAGGGACTTTGAAAAATTTTAACCCTAAAGCGATGAAATAGGAGTTGAAAGTTTGTATGGAAAAAAATTTAATCTGTACCGATTTTTATAAAAGGTGAAATTCAGACTCTTAAAAATATTTCATTGAACACGTGTTTCATGGTTTTTAAGAATTCACCCCCTAAGGGTTCAAATAAGGGGTTGAAAGTTTATATGGAAAAATCTTTAAATTGCCACCGATTTTTATAAAAATTTAAATTCAGACTGTTAAAAATATTTTATTGAACACGTGTTTCGTGGTTTTTTTAGAATTCACTCCTAATAAGCGGGCGAAGCCGCGCGCGCCCTCTAGTCGTGTATATTTAGCACACGGGTAGAACCGTGACCAAGAATGACTTTAACTTTTTAAGAATTATATTTAAAGCTCGGAGGCCAGTCGTGGCGCAGCGGCACAAAGTGTGACTGTAAAACCGACTGGTTGTGGGTTCGATCCCCACTCTAGGAGATGAAATATTTACTTAAATTTATATTTCCATTTCTGCGCTCTGTTGTCGAGGCTAAGCGCGGCGTTGAGTTCTGCCACTCAACACGCAATTCCTCCGGAATTCGGCAGAAAGTGGGAAACGGAGTGTCTTAACACTAGGTTTCCTCTGCCTACCCTGCTGTGTGCAGGATACAGCGTGAAGCTGATTTATTTAATTTTTTAATATTTAAAGCTGTTTTCATGAAAAAATTGTGCATAATTAAGTTTATATTTTTTTAAATTTATAAATCTCGTTGTTTAACAATCATGAAATTGGGGAGAACCCTCGGTGGGCGAGTCCGTGTCGTTCGTGACAGGTTTTTTGTAAGATAGAGATTATAAGCTCAAAATAGCTTAAAGTTTATTATTATTATTTGTGTTGTAAAATGAATAAAAAATATTAAAAATGTCACTCTATTTATTTCATATTGTCGAAAGAAAGTAAAAATAGAAGTTTTAACATATTTGTATATGGAGGTCAGTCGTGGCGCAACGTGCGACTATCATCGCTACAAGTGGTGGGTTCGAATCCCACTTGAGGAAATAAAATATTTAATATTTTCATTTCCTGGCTTTGGTAACGGGGGAAAGCGGGGCGTTGAGTGTCGCCAATCAACGCGCAATGCCTCCAGAATTCGACAGAAATATCGTAATTGGAACGAAGTGTCTTAACATTAGGTTCCCAAGTTCCCTATGCCTACCCTGCTATGTGCGGGATACAGCGTGAAGCTTAAAAAATGTATTTATATATGTACACAATAAATGTGATATCATAATAACAAAATATCACTATCTGTGATACCCATCGCGTGTCGACGACCCCGTCGACTTCTACACTTCTATACAAGTTAACTTGGTTTCAGTAAAAATGACTTCTGTTACAACCGTATAAGGAATAAGTAATATGTAAAATGTATTCGTCACCTAGTCTCCCGCAGCTCACCCGTATCCTTAGAGATATGTTTTTATCCATTTTAAATAGCGTCCTTATGTCAAGTTATAGAAATAGCTCTTTTAAATACTAGCAAATGGTGATAATTACCATAATGGTGTATTAATAATTAAATTAATGCGTTTTTAGTTCGGCTATGTCAATGTCAGTTCTGGGTTCAAATTCCAAAGGATTTGGGACATTTAAGTTATATGTATACAGTGTTGGTGTGTACTTACTTATTTCTAAATATTTTTTCTATCTGGTTTCAAGTTTTATCGTGCATAGAGCAGGGCAGATAATACCTAGTGTTAAAACACTCTGTTCCCCACGCCACGCTCCATTTTTGACTTTGCGTATGGATTGGCGGATCTCTACGGCAACCATCTGCAACCATCCATAACTATCGCGTTTACCACTGCGCCGATGCGCCACTTTTTTCAGCTTCACGCTGTATCCCGCATGTAACAGAAAGAGTCTAGTGTTAAGAAATTCTAAATTCCACTATCCGCTGAATTCTGGAAACATTGCCTGTTGAGTGGCGGAACTCAACGCAAAGTATTAGTTCTATCTGACTACCTCTTAAAGCACAAGAAACACGTATTCAGAAATCTTTTTTAGTGCACGCTAAGGCTTTTGGGTGCAAGCTAAAAATAAAATAAAATAAATCAGCTTCACGCTGTATCCCGCACACAGCAGAGTAGGCAGTTCTCTTTGGGAACCTAGTGTTAAGACACTCCGTTCCCCACTTTCTTCCGAATTCTGGAGGCATTGCGTGTTGAGTGGCAGAACTCAACGCCACGCTTTGCCTCGACACCAGAGTGAAGAAATGGAAATATAAATTTAAGTAAATATTTCATCTCCTCGAGTGGGGATCGAACCCACAACTAGTCGGTTTTACAGTAACACTTTGTGCCCCTGCGCCACGACTGGCCTCTGTGTGTGCTAACTAATTTACCAAAAAACATATAGTATGTTTTGAAAACAATATTACAAAAATTACATCATAAAGAACTCCAATTCTTCAAGTCACCTAGATACAAATTTATTAAAATTATATTTTAGCAACGATCAAAATATTTCTACGTCTTTATTACTTATACGATATTAGTATCAAGAAGACACTCTTGAGCAAGTCATTGTATAAAATTTATTATTCACCAATCAAATACTCAGCTGTGAAATGGCGTACAATATGTTAGGCGGTGACGGGAACGGAACACATCAAAGGCACTTTCTTGGAAAAAAAACAAAAATAAATCAGCTTTGCGTGTGGCGTGTTTCGGAGTGGCGGAACTCAACTCCGCGCCGTGCCTTGACACCAGAGCAAAGAAATGCAAATATAAATTTAAATAAATATTTCATTTCTTCGATTAGGGATTGAACCCACAACCAATCTTGTCTACAGCCACACTGTATGTGCCCCTGCGCCACAATTGGCTTCAGTTTTTGCATATAATTATAAAATAACCAATAAATGTCACAAACTTAGCAGTCTTTGATTAGCATTAAGCTCAATCTCTTTGAAACAAGTGGTTAATATTTTACTAGCCAATATAAATATAAATATACAGGGGCACAAAGTGTGACTGTAAGCGCTTCTGGTTGTGGGTCCAATCCCAACTCGAGAAAATGAAATTTTCTCTGCTCTGGTATAGGGACAAAACGCGACGTTGAGCTCCGTCACTGAACACAACACTAGGTTCCCTCTGCCTACCTTGCTGTATGCGGGGAATAGCGTGGTATTATTTACAATGGTAATGGTATAGTTGTATAACTGCATTTTTTCTCATTTATTCAAATTAGGTTTTGCGTGATATAAGCAAAATATTTATTTTTCTTTTTATAGACACGGTAATTAACTAGTATAGGTGTTGAGGATGCCATCAGCTATCTGCGACAATAACAGGTTCGACTAAAATACATTGCAACACGAAAAATAAGACTATGTAAAGCAGATATAAGTAGTAAAAAATATAAGAAAAAAAAATTAAAAACGGTATATGGTATAATTTTTATAATATTTTTTTAATTGCAAACTTGTAATGGTTTTGTTTTTTAATTGCAAGCTGAGAGAACTTGGTGTCAAGACACTTCGTTCTCCACTTTCCACTTGAATTCAAGAGCCATTTGAGGGACGGAAAACGATATATTATCATCATTAACTGTCACGTGTTAAGTTAAAAAAATTAAAAAAAAAATTAAATTAGCTTCACGCTGTATCCCGCACACAGCGGGGTAGGCAGAGGGAACCTAGTGTTAAGACACTTCGTTCCCCACTTTCTGCCGAATTCTGGAGGCATTGCGTGTTGAGTGGCGGAACTCAACGCCGTGCTTAACCTCGACACTAGAGCGAAGAAATGGAAATATAAATTTAAGTAAATTTTTCATCTCCTCGAGTGGGGATCGAACCCACGACCAGCCGGTTTTACAGTCACACCACGTGCCGCTGTGCCACGACTGGCCTCTCATGTCTGTTTTAATAGTACCTATTATGGTCTAACACACTGCCTTTTCACTCATCCGCTTCAAATGATTAGTTAGAAGAGATCTCTTACAGGGTATTTGTCCAACTTTGTGAACTAAATCTTTTTAATGTTTTTTTCTTACGTATTTTACAAAAAATAATACTTTGCATCGAAGCCGTGGCGCGGCGGCCCAGAGTCTGGATGAATTAGTTATTTTTTTCTTGTAAGAAGATCAAGTGTTTAGCTCCGCCATTCAACACATGGTTGACATGGCGATGGGCGTGGGGAACTGGATGTCTCAAAATGTACCTGACTGACTGAGGTAAGACGCACGCACAGCCATAACCGCTCATTAGCGTAACCATTGTAGAAACGTGAAATTTGGACAGATGTTTATTTTCATAATCTGGACATCTACTAAGAAGGGATTTTGAAAAATTTTAACCCTAAGGGGATGAAATAAGGGTTGAAAGTTTGTATGGATTTTTTTTAAATCGGCACTCATTTTCATAAAATTTGAAAAATAACTTTAAAAATAAGACTTTTAAAAATATTTCATTGAACACGTGTTTCATGGTTTTTTTAGAATTCACCCCCTAAGGGTTCAAATAAGGGGTTGAAAGTTTGTATGGAAAAATCTTTAAATCGCCACCGATTTTTATAAAAATTTAAATTAAGTCTGTTAAAAATATTTTATTGAACACGTGTTTCGTGGTTTTTTTTTAGCGTTCACTCCTAATGGTGCAAATACGCGGGCGAAGCTGCGCGCACCCACTAGTATTATATAAAAATTCTTTAACTCAATCTACCCTCTATCATCTATCTATCTTGCTTAGTTGGTATGTATACAAGTGACTTAAAAAAAATATTTTTTTTTATTTATGTAGAACAATTTATGTAGAAAAAAAACTTTACACCAGTAAAGTTATAAGAATAATACAAGGAAAAAACTTCATTCAAAGAAAACAAAAAAAAAAATCCTTGCACATTCAAGTGCTATACCAGATCACTATCTAAAGCTCGCTCGTATAAATCAATGCTAACACTAATATCACTTCAAAGCGCGAACCCATTTCAATTAGCATACAATGTGGATTGTTGTACGATCAAACGCGAGCAGATACGGGTGCGCCACCACTAGCTTACAACTACTTAAAATTAAAAAAAAATCAAATTAAATTAGCTTCACGCTGTATCCCGCGCGCAGCAGGGTATGTAGATTGAACCTAGTGTTAAGACACTCCTATTCCCCACTTTCCGCTCAATTCTGGTGGCATTGCGTGCTAAGTGGCGGGACTCAACGCTGCGCTTTGCCTCGACACCAGAGCGAAGAAATGGAAATATAAATTTAAATAAATATTTCATATCTTCGAGTGAGAATTGAACCCACAACGTCGCGTTTACAGTCACACTTTATATCTCAACGACTGGTACTTACTTAGTGACATTTATAGATTTGACTCATTGATGGGTAAAATTGCTTGCTAGTTGCTAATGTTCAAAGTATTTGTTTCGATCGTTGATTCATTATAGGCTACTATTATTTTGTTGGAATTAATTTTTATTTTAAACTATATGTATTTGAAGCTGGGGTCAGTTCCTCGAATAAATGAAATCTTTTTTTTTTTCTTTTTCTCGCTCTGTTAACGAGGCCAAGCACGGCGTTTAGTTACGCCATTCAAAACTCAGTGCCTCAAGTATTCGTGAAAGAGGGAAACGGAAGTGAAGCTAAAAGTATATATGAAGCTACGCACGTGGATTGTGTGTTCATGTTCAATTGCTACCTAGACGATGCTTACAATGTTTTACAACATTAATTTCTCTGACTGTACATGCGATGGTCGTGGGTTCAACTCCTATTCGAGGACAAAACAAGGCGCAGCGTTGAGTTCCGTCTCTCCACTGTTTCTAAAATTGTGGGGAACGAATATTTTAACACTAGGTTCCCTCCTACTCTGCTATATGCGACATTAATCCTGATTTCATCTTTTTTTGTAAATATATAATATAACTCTTCATAGATTCAAGCAAAACATTTTAAAATCTAGACATCGCGAGACGGTGCACGTCGATGTCTGTAAGTGTGTATTTTTAATTTCGTCCACAATAAAATACTATCGCATATCTGAGATTATGTGGTCACTGTCGCGTTGAAATTATGCCAATTGCTTTGACTCAATGTTTTACTCTATGAAAATTTATCGACATTGGTATTTAGTATTTTAGTCAGCTTTTGACTGTAAAGACAATGGGTTCCCTACTCGGGGAATAATTATATTTGAATTAATTTTATTAGCTTATTAGCTTTGCTCTGAGAGATAAAGCGCGGCGTTGAGTTCCGCTATTGGATTTGTAATATCTTGAAAATTGGGCGTGGAGTGGGGAAGTGTCTTAATACAAAGACTCCTTTGCCTCTATCATGCTAAGTGAACCATATATTACAGAATAAACTGGTGAGAGATAACCAGTTATGGATTCCAAAACCTGCAAAATTGACAATTGAATATGTTTTTGTCGTGTGGTCCCGGCATATAATAGGATCATCCACAGGACAGGTGGTTTCGTAAGAGGCGACTAAAGTACGTGTGGTAGAGTCACGTCGCCGGCAATGGCAACACGCATGGGCAGACTCGACCGGATCATTACCACCCCCGGCATTTAAAACCGGCGTTAAGTAGTGGCTTAGTGCCACTGCGTTTTGCATTAGGTAATGCTGGGCTCCGGCGCCCAACCCACCTTAAGGGCCGACAACGCACCTGTAGCTCCTCTGGTGTTGCACGGGGTCGTGGGCGGCGGTGATCACTTACCATCAGGTGACCTGAACGCTCGTTTGCCTTGTCTTTTCCATAAAAAAAAAGTTTAATATTACTTCCATCACCTTTATCCAAAAAAATAAAATACTCTGGATAACCCACAGTATTTTATTTTTATTTTACTAATTATTACATTAGCAACTTCTTACTTTAGAGTTGTTACTTCAATTTCTATAAATATATTTATATATGTATATATAAACCAGTTTATTCAATCGACTTTTATACCACTTACATTAATTTATACTGCATTTAAATTAAAAGCAGCTCAATAGTTGACGTTATATCTTTAATAATATCCGTTAGACATAAAACAACGATTTTAGATACGAATAATGATAGTTGTAGAGTTGTTAAATTGTAAAATATGTTTATTACAATATAATGTTCAGAATTTAAGACGTTTTCTACTCTGAGAAATTATGTTTAAGTCATTTTGACATTTCGCTGTCAAAAGATTGATCGCTAAATAAACTGTATTCTAAAGGAGCTAGTCTTTTCTTTCTTACGGGCTTTAGTCATTTAAATGGTGACGAATGTCATCTTTTAAGTTAATGAGTGACTAGAGGACGACGCTTGAAATATTGGATCTATAAAAAATTAAATTTGATGGGTAGTGTATGTAGAGAGTGTACGGGAGTATGAAGAAAGGATTTGTATCCTATCTATGGGGATGTGACAACAGCATTTTCTATTTTAAAACAAAAAAAAAATATCAGCTACACGCTGTATCCCGCACACAGCAGGGTAGGCAGAGGGAACCTAGTGTTAAGACACTCCGTTTCCCACTTTCTGCCGAATTCTGGAGGAATTGCGTGTTGAGTGGCAGAACTCAACGCCGCGCTTTACCACGACACCAGAGCGAAGAAATTGAAATATAAATTTAAGTAAATATTTCATCTCCTCGAGTGGGGATCGAACCCACAACCAATTGGTTTTACACTCACACTTTGTGCCGTTGCGCCACGACTGGCCTCATTTTCTATTTTACATATTATTATATACGTAAGATGAAGATAATATAATAATATTTAAAAGATGTTTAATGTTTTATATTCACTCACGTCCAGTTGATATGTATTTTCACTCATTCATATAACTAAATATTCTGATACCATTTAATTTGTGCCGTAAGAAATATCTATTAAACAAGGTAGGTTTAGCGCCATTTTATAAAAGAATGCATGGCTTTTCCATATATATGTCAAGAAGCACCCGCTTACCGCTTTCCGCTCGTAAAAAATAACTCATTGTCTCCGACAGAGATTTAAACTTACAACCACCGCGCTGAAGATCCGAAATGGCCTTAAGATTTGAAATAGAACTTAAAGATGTTTATACTTCGCACGTGGCAAGGTAAGCAGAGGGAATGGAGGAGGCCTGAGAACCTTGTGTTAAAACACTCCATTCCGTTAAAATATTTCCTTTCCGCACTTTCCTCCAAATTCTGGACGCATTGTTGTGTTGAGGAAATGGAAATATTCAATATTTAATCTCCTCGAGTGGGAGTTGAATCCACTACCTGTCGCGTATACAGTCGAACGCTTGTGCCCCAACTGGCCTCAAACTGGCCTGACTTAAAGAATCAAGCTTCTAAAGTTATAAGAGAGCTTCTTATATAACTTTATGAAGTCAGAAGATAGTTAAATAATTCTAATTATTATTAGAACGAGCCGCGAGTGTGCGGATTGCGGGTTAACGATGATGTTACAACGGTTTACCAGTTTACATACGTTATTTACATTTGCTTTCAAATTAAGTAGATACTTAAAATTATAATTTCTATATAAATAGAAGTACTTATATAGTTCAATTTGTTTCTTTATAGTTTTTATTACTGCTACATCCTTTATCCCGCGTACTAGGATAGGGCTAGGATTAGGTATAGAGATTTTTTTTTATTTATGGAAAAGGACAAGGCAAACGAGCGTTCGGGTCACCTGATGGTAAGTGACTACCGCCGCCCACGACACCGTGCAACACTAGAGGAGCTACAGTTGCGTTGCCAGCCTTAAGGTGGGTTGGGCGCCGGAGCCCGGCATTACTTGATGCGAAACGCAGTGGCATAAAGCCACTACTTCACGCCGGTTTTAAATGCCGGGGGTGGTAATGATCCGGTCGAGTCTGCCCTTGCGTGTTGCCATTGCTGACGACGTGACTCTACCACACGTACTTTAGTCGACTCTTACGACACCACCAGTACCAGGATGATCCTATTCTAGGCCGGGATCACACGGCAAGAAAAGAAAAAGACTGTCCGCCGAATTTTGAGTGGCTGAACGTTGACGCCGTGTTTCGTCTATCAAATGTCAAAACAGGATAATGAAGAAATTCCCGAGCGGGCATTGAACTCATAATAACGCACCTCAGTTTGTAGTTAGACGCTACCTACTGTCCCATGTAGGTCTCTATTACCGTTTTTTTTATTATATTCGTTATGAAAAATATGTCACGCGAAATAGGTACAGGCTTAAGCTAGAAAGTTCCGTCTATCATTGAATTCCATCTTTTAGAAACAAGATGCCTTTGATACATATGTAATGTATTTTTTATTAAATTTGTCATAAGAAAAACGCTTTTTTCCTTTCAAAACGCCGTACGTCCATCAATAACTTCTTTGACTGGAGAATTTATAAAAAAAAACCATAACAGTTACTAAACCTGTCGAGTACAGGAGCTAACATGTCATCAAGACATGATAAACTCATATAATGGGACCTCGTTACGTTAACACCTTTGTATAAATATTACATTATATACTTGCCTGGAACCGCTACTTTACGGGTTATATTTTAAACGATTTTTTTTCAGCTTCACGCTGTATCCCGCACACAGCAGGGTAGGCAGAGGGAACCTAGTGTTAAGACACTCCGTTCCCCACTTTCCGCCAATTTTTGGAGGCATTGCGTGTTGAGTGGCGGAGCTCAACGCCGCGCTTTCCTCTCGACACCAGAGCGAAGAAATTAAATTATAAATATAAACAAATATTTCATCTCCATCGAACCTACAACCAGTCGATTTACAAGCACACTTTGTGCCCCTGCGCCACGACTGGTCTCTCTTGTTTTCAACGAATTAGTTACCATTTTTAGTTTAGCGCTGTGTTCTGTATATAGCTGCTAGGGTAGAGTTAACCTAGTATTAGGATAATCCATGTAGTGCTCATACTTCATGTTTTTTTTTAGTTGAGTGGCGGAACTCAACGCTGCGCGATGAGTTATACTTGCAATGTAATTCGAACTAACATTAAGTCTCTAAGTCATATTAAGTCTCTCCCGCACTCCGAATTGTGAAAATCTTTCTACGTCCAGTAGGTTCGACTGTGTACAAAGTAGTCGTATATTATACAGTTCAGTCAAGTCAGCAATGAAAAAGTTTTATACATATAATATAAAGAAAAAGAAGATTACGATTAAGAAGTCACCTGAATGTCTAGCTTATAATAAAAGCTATGGTGTCCTTTAGGCAGGGCAGGGCCACAACATAATTATGTTTATTTTTCAGCAGTCTATGGCTATACTTACATTAAATAATATAAGAGTTTGTTTGTTTTAAGTAATCTCAGGAACTAGTGGTAAAATTTCTTTTTGTGTTGGATTGACCATTTATCGGGTTCGATATAAGCATTGTGAGAGTGTCAGAGAATGTGTTTTGACACGTTCTACTCGCCAGAGACACACAACTTTTGATCAATCCCATTTGACTAACGGAGAAAGCCGGGGGTAAAGTAGTCAAATATATACAACTAAATAATTTAATTGAATTAAAAATAAATATGAATTATATAAAACTATGAACTTGAGGCCAGGCCAGTCGTAGCGCAGCGGCACAAAGTGTGACTGTAAAATCGACTGGTTTGGTTCGATTCCCACTCGAGGAGATGAAATATTTACTTAAATATATATTTCCATTTCTTCGCTCTGGTGTCAAAGTGCGGCGTTGAGTTCTGCCACTCAACACGCAATGCCTTCAGAATTCGGCAGGACGTGGGGAACGGAGTGACTTAACACTAAGTTCCCTCTGCCTACCCTGCTGTGTGCGGGATACAACGTGAAGCTGATTTAATTTAATTGCATTAAAAATAAATATGAATTGTACAAAACTATACAAACTAAATATACAAATCGTTAGTATATTATACGCGTATGACATTTGTCTGTATAAATAAATCGTTTATAACAGGTAACTTATCATTTGCAACGTACATTAAAGTATAGAACTTAAGTTAACAGAACAGTACGCGAGGTGAGTGGGGACTGACGGGGCTTTAACAAGAGCTCATGCAATATGCATGCGGCTGGGAGGATGTTCGTAATCACGAGTGTAGATTGGTTATCTGACAGGGTTGTTTCTATTAGATTTTTTTTGTTATTTGTATGGAATATAGCTTCAGGTGTTTGTTTTTTAACGTTGTTTATTAGAAAATATAATAAAATTTTCGTATTTAATTAAAAAATTTTATATGATAAAATATTATTTTTCGAAAAACTAAAACTGACTTCAGAACTATATCTTTATGTAAAAACATAATTAAATATTAAAATACATAAAATAATATTTGAATTATTTCAAAGTAAGTAAAAAGTAATCAATAAATTACTGACGCTGCATAATATATAGAAGATTGTTTCATCTCAAACAGAATCACAACTATTTGGGAGAGAACACAACAGAAAATTGTTAGAAATAGGCCTTTTCCATCTAGATTTTTTGACATTTCATTGTTTTTTAATTTAATTACAATTCAATATGTTTCTAGTATGCTATCCAAATAAAAAATTCGAATTAAATTTTATTGTTCCATTATTCTAGTATACTTTTAACAAGTTGACATTGAGCTGGCCTTATGATTTTTTCAGAGACGCTACACAAATACCAATAGTTTCTGATATAATTTGTAGAAAATAATGACTAACCATTGTTTTTGGCTACTACCCTCGAAAGTTCGTGTTAAATTTTTACTTTCCAAAAAATGGGTCAAAATTCCATGGATTCTCCAAGCGATAATTTTCAATTATTATAATATATAAAGCTATATTAAGAAACAAAAAATACGAGCACAGACCCAACAGCAGAATATATTTTCCAATTTTCTACAAAAAACCGTATTTTTCCCAAAAAAAATCTCAAATATCTGCTTAACCTTTCAAAATCCTTAAACATTTAATGAGCGTAAAATGGATAGGTAACTGAGGTTCCCTACCTATAGGCCATTGATCGTGTTACATCCTGTATACATCTATAGAATAGGATTCACTTTTGAAAACCTTACGCCACTGTTAGAGCAAATTTTCTTAAGTGGGATGTGAACCCAACACCACCCCTTAATCAGACACATAAAATACCAATCCCTATTTAAATATGACTTATATAGTTGAGATTGAAAATTATTAATTATTGTTATTGTACCGAGTACATAAATTAATATTTTATCGCACTACTGTCATCATAAAGTTTAACGAATCGTGTCACATTTTAGGGGCGAGCGGCTATTAGAGTTCCCGGAGTTTTCGGAGTCTAGACTAGACATGCAGTGTTCCTTAATACATTTTTCGCGTCCAATTTTCGAGACATTGTATGTGGAGTGGCGGAACACAACGCCGCGTTTTGTCATGTTACTAAAGCGAGGAAATGAAAATGTTACATAACTATTATAATTCATCCTCTCTACAGCTGACAGCCAGACACTGCGCCGCTATGCTTATTTATAACGTTCTCCAATCAGGCGAATAGAAAGTGCTTATCTTATCAGGATTAAATGATCCAGAGTGTTCTGGTCTGACACAAATCAAAAATAAAAATAAACATACTGGTTTTCAAATGAAAGTAAAAATGCCAATGAAGTTAGGAGTTTTGTTTATACTGTGTAGTCTAATATTATAAATTTTGATATTTTTAAACATTTTTAAAGTGTTATTCCACACTTAGGAAAGAAAAATACTTATTTAGAAAACGTATAAAAATTTCGCGCTCAGAGCGCCTGGTTGGTTTCCAGGAGGCGCGGGTTCGAGTCCCGCTATGTTCAAATTTTTATACGTTTTCTAAATAAGTATTTTTCTTTCCTAAGTGTGGAATAACACTTTAAAAATGTTTAAAAATATTTAATAAATAGCATTCTCTCCTTGCCAGACGATAATTCTTAGTAATTATCTTTGGATAGCGGAAATTTGTAAAAATCTACTACAGAGATGCTAACAATATAAATAAGTTGTAACAAGCGTATAAAAGTTTCGACGTAGCTCGATGAGAACGTATGGCTTAGTGGTCAGAGCGCCTGGTCGGTTTCCAGGAGGCGCGGGTTCGAGTGCCGCTACTTTCAAATTCTTATACGTTTTCTAAATAAGTATATATTTTAATATTTACCTACCGTATGTATGTATATAGTATAGCCGCATAAGTAGAATATCTCATAATAATGAGGACATGAGATGGACCTCATATGAAGATAAAACGGTAGATATTCTTTTATGAAAACACATTCCAGAATCAATTATTTTTAAATAATTATACTTTTAGCCTTTAATTAATTTGAATATTAAATTAAAAAAAATAAGTTGTCATTTAAAAAGTCTGTGTTGTAATTCTTTTGTGTATTTACTTTTCTCTACGGATAAAAATAATTACTTTATTATATATTGAATTGTCTATAACGTATAGAAAATGTTCCTGATTAACATCATTATTTTTATTTTTGCAATAAGTATAATTTGTGGAAGGTTACGAAAAAATCAAGAAAGGGTGTTGTTCATTTCCGCCACTCAACGCGCAATTTCTCGAAAAATCGGCGGAAGAGGGAGAAAGGATTGTCTTAACACTATGCCTCCTCTGTCTACCTAGCAAAATGCGGGAAACAGCGTGAAGTTGAAAATTAAGAAAAATAATAAAAATAACTAAATAAATTTACGTATATCAGTAACGATGTTATATCGACAACCCTATATATGATGATATTAAACGCGTTGGATATTATCGTGCGTAATTGCATAGCGCCTGCCGAATTGGCGACGCCCGACGGTTTGTTTAATGCGCGTGCGCATCTTTGATGTGCGCTCACATATACGTAAACTGGAAGTGGTTTACGTGAGATTTGTCACATGTGTTATTTTTTTTCTCGTTTATTTTCAGGGCAGTCGTGGAGCAGTGGCATAAAGTGTGTAAAGGTGACAGGATGTGGGTTCGATTGTCACTCGAGGAAATTAAATATTTTATATTTATTATTTCTTCGCTCTGGTGTCGAGGCAAAGCGCGGTGTTGAGCACCGCCACTCAGTACGCAATGTAATCAGAATTCGATGGAAAGTGGCAAACTAATGTATGCTCAATTTTTATTTAATTTAAAAAAAACCGCTTAAATTTTATACCAAATGCTATAAGCTTTGTGTTTTGGGTTATTCGTGACCTCTGAAGAATTCCACTATTCAAGTCCTGGCTCCATCATCATCCGAAATAAGAATATAAATACTATATCCAAAATTTTACACATTGCATTTGAAAAATAATAATATATACCTTTTTCTGTGTATTCGTATATGCTCATATAGATATGCGTAATGGCAGAGCTCTGGTATTCGGAACGAAGTTGTGTCGGATCTAAATATCGTGTGCGATAGAACTTAAATCACGAACAACTTGTCATTTTTATTTTAATTCTACTTTTGTCTAGGCGATTAACGCGCTGGGTACGATGTGTACTAATTTAATGATAATTAAACGGTAATTCATGTCTCTGAGCTTAGCTAAAGTTATTAGTTCTATTCCATAGTCAGCGCTCTTGTCACTATTTGTTTTGTAAGTTCACGCATTTTTTCGCATAGCAATGGGTGGGCTGAGGTAACTTAGTGTTAAGACACTCCATTCCATGGCTTCCGTCAATTATCGAGACATTACGAGATGAGAGGCGGGACTTGATGAAGAGGTTTTTCTTGTTACCAGAGCGGAGAAATAAAAATAACTCTTTCCTCCCAGTGGGAATCCAACCTAAAGTCGTCGCGTTTATATCTTTAAGACTAATTTAATGCTAATTAAACAATAAATTGATGTTTCTGAGCTAATAATTAGCTAAGATTTATTATAGTACTTATTGCAATTTGTTCTCCTATTACATATATATAATAAAATAATAAATCAGCTTCACGCTGTATCCCGCACATCGCAAGGCAGAGGAAACTTAGTGTTAAGACACTCTACTATATATTAGGACCTTGAATAAGTTGCTGCTGTTTTTTGAAAGATGGCGTTGCGGCACTCTGTGCATGGAATTTCGTACGGTAACGAATCACTAAAGTAGTACTATATGTAACCTCAAATTATAGTAGAATAGTGTTTACTACAGTGTCAACTACATATTTATTTTCCCTTTGTGAAAATGTGTACTTTTGTGCCAAATAAAGTGTTTTTGCGGGGAATTTTATTGCACTGCTTTATTCAGAAAAAATCTGCAGCAGAAGCACACAGAATTCTCGTTGAGACAATGCTTTGTCGAATACAACGTGCAGAGACTGGTTTAGGCGCTTCAAAAGTAATGATTTTGACCTTGAAGACAAAGAGCGTTCTGGAGCACCGACAAAATTTGAAGACAGAATTGGAGGCATTGCTTGAAGAAGATCCATGTCAGACGTTAGTAGAGCTCGGGAAAACGTTACAAGTAGATGCGTCAACAGTTTCAAAACGTTTAAAAGCGTTAGGAATGATCCAAAAGCAAGGGCATTGGGTGCCGTATGAGTTGAAGCCGAGAGACGTAGAACGACGTTTTCTCATGTGTGAATTGTTGCTTCAACGGCAAAAGAGAAAAGGTTTTCTGCACCGTATCGTCACTGGGGATGAAAAGTGGATTCACTACGACAATCCAAAGCGAAAAAAATCGTGGGGCATGCCGGGTCACGCATCAACATCGTCGCCAAAACCAAATATCCATGGTTCTAAGCTTCTTCTCTGCATTTGGTGGGATCAGCAGGGCGTAATTTATTATGAGCTGCTTAAACCTAATGAAACTATCACGGGAGCTCGCTATCGACTTCAGTTGATGCGTTTGAGTCGCGCTCTGAAAGAAAAGCGGCCACTATACGAGCAGAGACACGACAAAGTGATTTTATTACATGATAATGCTCGGCCACATGTGGCAAAACCAGTCAAAACTTACCTGGAAACACTTCAATGGGAAGTTCTACCCCACCCGCCGTATTCACCGGACATAGCCCCCTCCGATTACCACTTGTTTCGGTCGATGGCGCACGGTTTAAGCGAACAGCGCTTCCATTCTTTTGAAGAAGCCGAAAAATGGCTTGATTCCTGGATTGCCTCGAAAGATGAGTCGTTTTTCCGACGGGGGATTCAATTGCTACCAGAGAGATGGGAGAAAGTGATCTCTAATGATGGACAATACTTTGAGTAATGTCATTGTAAGCATTATATTTTAAATCTTTATTTTATAAAACAAAAAAAAACAGCGATAACTTATTCAAGGACCTAATATATTAAATTTACATATTATATTTAAAATAAAAAAAAATAGCTTCAAGCTTTTTTTTTCAAAAAAAATATATTTGTTGAACTTAATTTTTATATAATATTAATATATTTTTAAGCTTAATTTAGATTTAGGTATCTAACAACCTGTCTAGTCTGCTGATTAAGTAGTTAATTATTTTAACTATTAGGTCAAAGATCATAAACTGATATTTACAAAATTAATATACTATTTATAAATCATTAATGTATGTTTATTAGTTATCGCCATAACGCGGCCTCTTGCTTCATTACAGGCTTAGCTATATGTGCAACATTAGTAAAAGTTTTAAATGAAACTATTTTAAACGGATTAATCGCGTATATTTTGTATTTTTATACATTTTTGGAAACCCGACGTTTCGAACACTTTGCAGTAGTCCGTGGTCACGGGTAGACTACCTGTGTTCACGGTATAAGTGTAAATCAAAGATCTTAGTAAAAGTTATTAAAGGAGTGTTTTTCAAAGCAAAGCAAATAGTTTTATTCAAAATAAGAAGTCTCATGTTTAATTTTTTGAACGTCAAATAATTTATCAGACAATTATATAGATAAGACATCGAACCCACGACCTCATTTACAATTAAGCACTATGTCCTTGCTTCAAAACACGACAGCTTATATGCTGGATACACATGAAGAAAAAAACCGGACTAGCGCGAGTCGGGCTCGCCCACCGATGATTGTGTACAAAAATTGGAGGCCTCGAGCTTTTTCTGAAATTCAAGCTTAGCCAGAACCCTTTCATCTGATACCATCATTTGAACCAACCATTTCATCATTTGAACTAGCGGCTTTAATACCAAATTTTACCCCCCTTTTAAGGTTATCAGTTTCTAGATTTAACCACAAAATCAGTAACATATTTTTTCTTGAACTAGTACTGTCAGTAGATGCTAGCTGCCAAATTTCATAATTCTAGGTCAACCGATACTATCCTATTTTCTTTCTTTTATTTCTTCTTTCTTTTAATTTTTTTTTAAGTAAATGTTGAATTAGGTTGCTTTCAGGAAATCATGGGGCCGTAGATCAAAGTATATGGTTTTAATTTCCACTCGATATTTCTAAGTATTCCTGAGGTAAAGGTTCTTGAATGATGGCAGTGTTTCCAGGTCGATATGACATGGATACCTCCAAAAAGTGCGTCTATCTCCACCTTAAAAGCCGGCAACGCACCTGTAGCTCCTCTGATATTGCACGGGGTCGTAGGCGGCGGTAATCACTTACCATCAGGTGACCAGAACGCTCGTTTTTCTTGTCCTTTTCCATTAAAACAAAGACAGACAAAGGGACGGCCAACAAAGCGATCTTATACGAGTTCCTTTTTTCCTTAAAAGGTATGGAACCCTAAAAACGATACACGTGTCCAATGATTTTCATTATAAGAACTTGGGTAACCAATTAAAGTATATACGAGACAAAAAGGAATCTACACCCACTAATAGGTTTATAAATATCGAAAGCGACGCTACTATTTATATAATACTATTCTATTTCCTAGAACACCGTATCGATAGTTATTTGCGTATAATAGTGACTTGTGACGTCTCATTTGGAACGTCGCCAGATCGGAGATTAGTTCTTAATAAAGTGTTAATTGATATAACATATTTCTTTGAGGTTGGTTACAAAAAAATGGCTGAAAATTCTTGGATGTTCGTGTGAGGCTGTTGAATTTTTAGTTTAGTAATCTAGTGCTGTTTTAGTTTTCTTATTGATAAATATTTTTATCTTGTACATACATGGCAACGTAGTGTTAATGCACTCCCATTAGGACACTTCCGTTCCCCACTTTCCGCCGAATTATGGATGCATTTCTTGTTGAGTGGCGGAAATCAACCCTTGAGCTCATTGCTTCGTTGCCAGAGCGATGAAAATATTAAATATTTCCTTGCCTCGAGTGGGAATCGAACCCACAACCTGTCGCGCTCACAGTCTTGCATTTGTGTGCTTGGCACATCACATGAGCAGTCTATGACTGGCTAAGATAAGATAACAAAAAATATTAGACGTTTACGTCTTGTGATGTGGGTATAAAGCAGTGGTTCCCAACCAGTGGTCCGCGGACCACCAGTGGTCCCCAGAAGCCTAAATGTGGTCCGCGAACGATTTTAATTTTATGACTGGGGATGGTAAGGCGAAGCTTCTGTTTAATTATCACAGTATTTTTTTATTATACCTACATGCATAGTGGTCCCTGCTACCAAGAATGATATACAAGTGGTCCTTGATCAAGAAAAGGTTGGAAACCCCTGGTATGAAGACTGTTTTATCCTTTAGCCACGCACTAGGTCTAGCCAGAGCGGAGAGATTAAACTTTCTCCGATATTTAAATCTATTAGGTATATACTAGGAATATGTGTGTATTAAGCTTTATACCACCAATTCAAAAGAGATTATTCTATTTCATAAATATTTCAGTTAATCCACAACAATGTAAGCCGCATTCTAATTCAATCTGTTAACATTGTTTTCTATTTTTGACATAATATGGTGTAACTATAAACTAAAAAATAAAAGTTGTGATATGTTTAGTTTAAAATTTTTATGTAATTTAATAATTGAATTATAGTCTGACTGTACTCTGTACTGACTGTAAACGTGATTGTTGTCGGTTCGATTCTCACTCAGGGGGAATACTTTTAATTCCACACAAAGCTGCACACGCTGTGGTAGCAAGAAGAAGCGCGGTGTTTATTTTCTTCATTTAAAACTCCCGTATCATCATCTCCCGAAAATTGGGTAGAAAGTGTGGAATGGAGTCTCTTATTACTAGGTTTCCTGTATGTCCTGTTATATGCGGCAGCCATTGCTTAATATCTTTTTTTAAAATGATACTTTAATTTGAAAATATTTTTTAATGTCAAACGCCGCGCTTTGCCTCGACACCAGAGCGAAGAAATGAAAATATAAATGTAAATAAATATTTGACCTCCTCGAGTGGGGAGCGAACCCACAAACAGTCGATTTTACAGTCACACTCTGTGCCCTACGCCACGACTGGCCTCAAAAAGATAATTAAATTTTAAAATATTTTTTTATTTAATATACATAAAAAAAACACTACATTACATTTACATTCTCTTGTACATATACAAAATTTGTTAATTTCAAACAATTCTCATGTTTCAATACAATTTGTCTTGTATCGTATTGCGCTTATAGAAACTTTAAAGGTGAACTGGTCTTTAAGTGATTCTAAAACGTATATTTAAAATTTAATTTGCCAATAAAATGAACAGTAAGTATATAAAAAATGATTGAACCAGGCATCTGTCAATAATTTAGGCTCACCAGCTAAAAAGATTATGTATAAAATCCTATTAAATGTTGTAGATTAAGTCATAAATTTAGATTTAGATGATGGTCTCTTGCAAAAATTGTGCCGTTGCTTTATTGATTTCATATGGATATTTATGTATATATATATATATATATATATATATATATATATATATATATACTAGTCACTTCCTATGTCTGTCTTTAATATTAGTTGGTTCGACATAGAATGTTTTATTTATTATTTATTTGTATTATTATTTTTTCTATATATTCATACTTTACTACTAACTCAACAGTGGCTTTAACTTCTTAATTTTTTTCAGTTTTACGCTGTATCCATGTAGCGCGGTAGGCAGAGGGAGCCTATTGTTAGAGCCTAGCCACTCACCACGTTCCGCCGAATTCTGGAAGCATTGCATGTTGTGTAGTGGAACTCAACACCGCGCTTTTTCTCGACATCATAGCGAAGAAATAAAAATATGAAATATTCCATTTCTTTGAGTGAGAATCGAACCCACAACCACGTCGCGTTTACTGTCACGCTTAGCGAAGACCCTCACAGTGCATGGCGGATCGTCATGGACAAGTGTGTGACTGTAACTCGACGGTTGTGGATTCGATCTCCAATCGAGTAAATGTATTATAATTTATTAATACTTTCATTTCTTCGCTTTGGCACCAAGGCAAAAGCTCGGCGTTGAGTTCTACCACTCACCACACTATGCCTCGAAACCTCCCAGAATTCCAATTGCCCTGAAAGTAGAGAACGGAGTGTCTTAAAACTAAGTTCTGGGCTGAGCTGGGAACAAGTTATAAAGCACTTTGTGTTTCTAAAAACTTAACAAATTTCTCAAAAATATATGTATAAATAATTCAATCTTACTTAAGTTACATTCTTAATGAACTATAAATATGTATTGAGTGACTAATATATTCTTTTCTATAATATTAAGACCGTAGTCCGATATAAAAATGATAATGCAGACGATTTGTCATAATTAGCAAAGATAGACGAAACTAATAGACTATTTGGACATATTTTATTTTTGATACAACTGTATTTTTAAATAAATTTTGATATGATATAGTGCTATTATCGAAATTTGAATACGATTTTAGTAGGCTGGCTTGTTTCTTTGTAACTTAGTATATATGTAAAAACTGACGTTTACCCAATTGTAACAAATATTTGTGCGTAGCTTCGGTGTCAATGTAATAATATGGTATAGTTGAGCTGGTCTGAATAGTGAAACTCTTTGAAACAAGCCACTCGTAGTTTAGGTTCATATAATTTATAGCTCCAGTTACATTCACTCTTTTTAGTGAATGAAGCGTGTTTTTTAGATTCTATTATTAATGAAAATTTATCCATCATAATTACAATTTTATGGTTTATACCATATTTTTTTATAAACGCAACGATATACTTGGAAAATGTTGATAATAACGTGGATATTTAAATTTCTACAAGCTTTTCTTTTGAGATATATGTATGTATTATCTTCATATATTTGCCATATCTCTTGAGGAAGACCTTGTGTTAAAATATTCATTGTTCCGTTTCCAATGGATTTTCTGTTCGTTTGAGACACATTGTGGATGTCAAAACAAATTAAATGTAAGGGAAGATTCACACTATAGTGCCGGTCATGGTTCGTTCTCAGTTCGATCTCACATTCTTGTATGAAAAATGTTCTTATATATGTGATTGGATCAGAACTTGACCGAAAATATGGTATAAATGATATCACTGTTTCCCATATAACAATATTTAGAACAGACTGAGATCGGACCAAGAACGTACCGTGACTCACACTATAGTGTGAATCCTCCCTAAATATTCCTTAAAGGAACGAACCCAAAACTATCGCGTGTATAGCCTTCTTGATTGTATCACGATGTTTCTCATTATCAAATAAATTATATCAGGATAAATAGATCACTAGTATTTTTAGTTTTGTCGTAAGTGTCGTCACTACCACTACTAGGGGAATAAAGTCCACATTTTATTAGTTAGAGGCGTAATTAGGTTCCGGTGAAAGTTCGATAATATTTAATTCACGATATATATAGTTGTCCCCGTGTCAGATGTGTAAGGTTAGTGAACTTTGATATTTTGATTTAGTTTTGTTTTGTTAAGACTATAGTAACGCAGGACAGCGTCTAACAGTAAATGTGATAGTTATGTGTTTAATTCCCACTCGGAGCAACAGATTATTTATATTGTTCTACCGTGGTAAACAGAAAATGTACAGCGTTGAGTTCCGTCAGTCAACATACAATGTCTCAAAATTGAACGGAAAGTAAAGAATCGAATGTGACTATGTTCTTTTCTGCCTACACATAAAAATATTGCATAAATATAAAATCTTATTTCTGATATTTTGTGTCATATTGTTAAAAAAAAATTATTTAAATGTTTTGTATTTGTAACAAAGGTTGAGAGTCCATGTTCAGTTTAGCGACTTTCAAGTTTTTGAACAGCGAGAGGCTGTAAATGCGATGGTAAATAGAGCGCAGCGTTGAGTTCCGCCATTCAACATGTAATACAGAAAGTTTAGCGGAAAACAGACAAGGCAGTGTCTTAACATTTATTTTTTTCTACCTTTCCTGCTAATCGGGAAAATGTGAAACTACTTGCTTTGTATGTTATAAATATATTGTTTTCTAGAACGAGATGTGATTTTACTACTACTTCGTACAAAATCGATATTGTGTTTGTTTAACTATAACAATTTAATACTCTACCTTAGTGACCAATACTAGTTCTATATAACATAATTACTAAGACGCAAAACCTAATACCCAATACAATATTAGACAGCATTGTTAAGAAATAACGGAAGCCCGGCCGCGACAGTTTTGCAACATACATTTCTGGAAGCTGATTCGATTGTGTTGATCGTGATGTCGATTGAGCAATGATATTAGATTAGAATAGCAACACTGTGTATGACAACGTGGTACAGTAGTAGGCTATTTTATTAGTATAATGATTGTAGGGTTCATCGTTAGGTGCAGTGGCACAGCGTGTGACTGTAAGGGTGACGGTTGGGGGTTTTATTTCCACTATATACAGTTATTTAAATATGTATTTGTATAAATTTATTTTAAAAAAATAGGTCCCGCTGAGTTTCTTGCACCGGTTCTTCTCAGGTCTGAGGCATTAACTTTAGTGAACTGGTGGTAAATTATTTGACGTTCAAAAAATGAAGCATGTAACTTCTTATTTTGAATAAAATTATTTGAATTTGAATTTGAACTCGGAGGAATTAATTATTTTCATTTCTTTGCTGTGTTCGTCTGTCCTCGTCTCCGAAATTGGGCAGTGCGTGGGGAACGGAGTATTAAAAGTTTATCTTTGTCCAATCTGCTAAAACTGAAAACTTTATATATACTGCTGTATACCCATGTAGGCAGTAAGTTTATGAGAACCTATGTTGAGAGACTTTCAGCTGTATTCTGGAAGCATTTCGTGTTAAGAAGCGCAACTCAACGCCGCGCTTTGCCTCGTCATCAGAACGAAAAAATGAAAATATAAAATATTTCATTCCCCCAGCCGGGAATCTAACCCACAACCATCAAATTTACATTCGCACTCTTGTGCCTCTGCGCCACGACGCCCTCAACAAATATCTTATCAACGGTATTTACACTAGATAAGTTAATCAGTGAAAGTTTTTTATATCTCAGTTTAGGTCGTATAAGAACACTGTACTTACGAAACGATATCTACTTAAGCCTTTAATCACGACGAAATGCGATCGTATCGATAACAGAATCGATCCTGTTATCGATACTAGCGCTAACCGAGATAGATACTTAGAAATGTAAACAGGTTTACTTGGTGCAACGGATTTGAACTGTTAAATATGAGTAAGTTGGAAAGGTCGCTTTGTGACGACGTTAGCCTCCAGACTCCGGAATCCAGTGATGGATTGAATTTAAAATATATTCATTTCACCGTTCTAGTCTGATTTGTCAAAATGCGGTGTTAAGTGTCCCAACACAGTATTAGTACCCTGTGCTGCGACACGATCAATGAAAGACTGAGTTAATATCCAGTTTCACTATTCTTCTTTTGTCCCTTTTTACCATATAATCTCTAAGAATACAGCTCGACCTTCTACATTCTTTATTCGCACAGCTAGGAATTGGAACTCATTGCCGGTTGCATATATATATATATATATATATATATATATATATATATATATATATATAAGCAAGCGTGCATCTCAGTAGACCGCATCAACGCTTAACATCGGCCTTGATTCGGTCAAACGTATATTTATTTCGGTATTAAAAAAAGAATATCAGGGTAGGCAGAGAGATCTAGAGGAAAGATATTCCGTCCTTCACCTTACCACACGTACTCGTGACATTCCGTGTTGATTGACGGAACTCAACGCTGATCAATATGAAACAATAGCTACATATGTCATTTTCACCCTGCTACATACATACTACACCGTGACGCTTTATACCAAATTTTAGTAAGTTTACTAGTCTAAATGTACGACAAAGACAACATTAAATTAATAATCAGCTTCACGCTGTATCTCGTGCATAGCATGGTAGGTAGAGGGAATCTAGTGTTAAGACACTCCGTTCCCCACTTTCCGCCAAATTCTGGAGGCATGGCGTGTTGACTGGCGGAACTCTACGCCGCGCTTTTCCTCGACACCAGAGGGAAGAAATGGAAATATAAATATTTCATCTCCTCGAGTGGGAATCGAACCCACAACCAGTCGATTTTACAGTCACACTTTGTGCCCCTGCGCCACGACTGGCCTCTTAGTGAATCGATCTGGCCTCGTCGTGAATTACTTGGTGTAAATTAATGTAAGCCGATAATAAGTGATTACAATTATAATAGAATAGTTGGCTAATCTTGTTTTATTACAGCATTAATCTGATTTGTAGATTGTGATTGTAGCAGTGATTCAGACACTGGTAGTGCATCTTTTATATATTAAATATATGTATATTTTATAGTGTCAGTAGAAGACAATCCTTGTGGTGATAAAAGGGAAGATGTAGTTACTAAAATATACATAATAAAAAGAAAGCTTAAGTGGCCACTGGAGGATATTTAATACTTTTATTTTAATCTCCGGTAACGAAACAAATGCTGCTTATTAATTAGTTTTACGTTGCATCCTGCAGACGGCGAGGTAGGCAGAGGAAATCTAGTGTTAGGACACTCCGTTTTCCACGCAACGCATAATTTTAAGGATAATGCGCTTTATTTTCTTACCAAACCGAAGAAATGTTAATCGATTCTCACTCGGAGGAATGAAATATTAAATACTGTCATTTCTTCGCTCTGGTAACATGGCAAAGCGCAGCGATAAGTTCCCGCAAGCGCAAGTAATTTAGCGAACAGAAAAATCTTATTGGGAATGGAGTGTCTTATCACTATGTTCTCAGTAGTAGTAGTTTTCCCTCCGCCTACCCAATATCATAGTTCAATAAAAAAAATCCCAAAATTGATCTTACAACAATAATAACAAACTTATCTAATTTCACAACACTACAAAAGATAAAATAATAACAATAAAAGCCATCTTAATTGTTATATTAATTGAACTAGAGTTATAAATCCACGTTGTCACTTAAAGATAGCGTCACCCAAAGTTAAGTTGCCAAGTTGATACATCCGTTGATAGCGCTACTTAGTTGAATAGAACATTTATTGGTGGAGATAGTGTACTGTGCTGTCCACGTGGGCTGAGATAACTCCAATGACTAACTGCTTCACTTACAGACGTCATTTAGTGTTTAATTGCAATTAATTGAGGTCAGTCGTGGCGCAGGGGCACAAAGTATGCCTGTAAATCGATTGGTTGTGGGTTCGATCCCCACTCGAGGCGATGAAATATATATTTACATTTATATTTTTATTTCTTCGCTCTGGTATCGAGGGGAAAGCGCGGCGTTGAGTTCCGCAACTCAGCACGCAAATGCCTCTAGAATATGGCGGAAAGTGGGGAGCGGAGTGTCTTAACACTAGGTTCCCTCTGCCTAGCCTGTTGTGTGCGGGATACAGCGTGAAGCTGAAAAAAAAAGATTTTTAGAGACGTCGCTTAGTGCTTAATTGTGATTTATTTGATTTTACTGCTGTGACGAGTAAATTATTATCATTTTATTTTTCAGTTTTCATTGAAAGATGTAGAAGTCATCGTTGCACAGCGTCTGGCTATAGACGCGACCGTTGTGGGATTCGATTGCCACCCGGGGAAATGAGCGCAGAGTCTTTTACTTACACGCAATATCTAGAAAATTGTCTGAAAAGTGGTAAACGGAGAATCTAAGTACACTAGGTTTCCTCTGCCTATTCTACTATATACGGGATATAGCGGAAAGCTAAAAAAATAATAGTAAGTATGTTGAAGAGACTAATTTACTTGCAGTGGCAAGTAAATTTGTGAATCTTCAATATTGGATAGACACTGATTCAAACTAGAAACCTAATAAATAAAAATATGTTTAAATTTTATACGTAGATATCAAGCGAAGAGTATGTTCACTTCACTTCATTCAAACAAAAGTAGAATTCAAATTATACTAGAACGCCAAAATTTGTAAAAACGGTAAATTTTAAATTTGGTAATACAATTTGCAGCATTGATTTCCGCCTTCTAATATATAGTTTCGTAAAGAGACGAAGATAAAATAAACGTTTTCTTTACAATCCAAAAATAAAATGAGTGAGATATGCGAAAACAATTAAATTAATTTCGCGTTCTCTCTAACAACTAAGCTAAAAGCTGCTCAAAACATTGTACCTACGTTGAGTAGAGGAACTCAAGGTTACACTATCATATCAATTTACTGAGACACTGATTAATCTTAACTCAGTTTAAGAAACGAGTCGTACAAGCATTGTTAGGATTCGAACCCACAACCATCGCGTTTACAGTGAAGCGCTGTGCCACTGCGTCACGACGTCCTTAACCTATTAGATACAATGTCTTAATAGATAATTTATAGATAATATATATTTTTTAATTTCACAGAGTCGTTAAGAAATTTAAGAAATGTCATATAAGATAAAGCTAGATACATAAAAAAATATCGTTATCTCATTTTAATTGGAGTATTTATGTTTATTACTTTTTTATCAAAAAACGTATGTATGTTTGTATCAGTTTGTTAATTTCATAAGTGATTACTTAATATCCGATATCGAAAAATTATACCAGCGTTGTAATAATCCTATCAATATCTTAAGTTTGGAAGTCTCCGTGAGAATTAAGGGAATAGACATGTTGAGCAGAGAGAGAGGCTACTGGTTCAAATTTCGCGTCAGAAAAAAATTTTTTTTAAGTTTGGTGATACTTTACGATTACTGGCACAATATGTAATTAATTTTAGATTCCCGTTGTATCCCGCACATAGCAGGATAGACAGAGGGAAAGTAGCGAGTAATAAAACGCTCTCTAATTTCCGCTAAATTCCAAAACTTCCCACATAAAAAAAAACAGTTATTTTGAAATCACAAACAGGCACTTTATTTTTTTTATTTGTTATGAGGCCAGTCGTGGCGCAGCGGCACGAAGTCTGACTATAAATCGACTGGTTGTAGGTTTGATCCCCACTCCAGGAGATGAAATATTTACTTAAATTTATATTTCCATTTCTTCGCTCTGGTGTCGAGGACAAGCGCGGCGTTGATTTCTGCCACTTAACACGCAATGCCTCCGGAATTCGACAGAAAGTGGAGAACGGAGTGTCTTAACACTAGGTTCCCTCTGCCTACCCTGCTGTATGCGGGATACAGCGTGAAGCTGACTTAATTTGATAGAGATTTTTATGTCCAACATTCCAACGATTATAATAATATGTTCCTGATTATAGATTTTTTTTCTTTAAAACAATATAAATACTTTCATAAATCAGAACTATGCCTCAAGAAATAGCCCTACGTGACTAAAATAAAACTTAAAATATTATAATTTCTAAGTTATTCAAATGCATAGTAACAACTCTATAATATTATTCTGACAAGACTTTGCTTGTTTAATGGTTATTATTAAATAAACATACAAACATTATGCCCTTACTGAATAATGTAATTTGATTATATACATCACTTTTATTAGTTTTAAGAAGCAGGTGTTGGGTGTGAATAAATGTATTATAATTGTATTATTTAAATAATGTATTGCTAATTTGTTAAGTATTTTTCTTTCTATTCAATGTAGAAATGCAATTGAGACCTTGGCGTGGATGGTAAATCTTTTGTTTTGCTGTTTTTAGTTAGGCAAAGTGCGGCGTTTACCGAGGTATGCTTAAAAGAAAGAGAAGTTGTTTTTATTTAATATTTTTAAGGGTTCCGTATCTCAATAGGAAAAACGGAACCTTTTTAGGATCTCTTTGTCGTCCGTCTGTCCTGCTGTCAAGAATATTTATCTCGAGATCGCGTGGAGGTATCAAGTTGGAAATAATATTCGATATTCAGTTCTACAATACCTTAAAGCATACAAAAAAATCAGGCTTTTATATCAATGTAATCAATGCAGCACCATTATAGAACAATTTTGCTGAATTGTGTATGAAAGCCGTGTAATTAAAACGTATGAAATTTGGCAGGAAACTTAAGTTTTTAGCAACTTTTACAAGTTTTACTTCCCGTTGACCTGAAACCTAAAATTGATATACACACTCATCTCTCATCATATTACAGTTTAGACCTTATTTTCTAATATAAAAATTAAATCAGCTTCACTCTGTATACCGCACGCAGCAAGGTAGGCAGAGGAGTCCCAGTGTTAAGACACTCCGTTTTCCATTTTCTAAATTATATGCTTAAAAATGTTAGTTCACAACTTCTTTCGTATATCCGTATAACTGTTTTTAGTTTAATATACAGCCATTAGTAAACATTGCACATAACAGCCTTGAAGTTGGGAATTAGAGCCTTATTAAAACTTTTTACTCCAACGCCATTTACACTTCCCGCAGTAAATAATGTCAATTAAGATTTATGAACTGTAAAAAAGAAATAAATGAAAGAAAACACTGACACCGGCGGCCTGCACTAAGTATGACATCCGCGGACTATGAACCGGACTATATTCCTATTGAAAAATAATATAGTATAGAAGTAAAAGAGTTTTTTTTTTATTTATTTCTAATTCATCTTAGGAACGACGAGGCCAATTGTGGCGCAGGGGCACAATCATATAACTGTAACACGACAGGTTATAGGTTCGATTCCCAAGAAAGTAAAATATTTAATGTGCTACCAGATTTTGGCTGAAAGTGGGGAGAAAGTTTAACACTAGATTATTTAGTTAAATTTCACTTTTTTGTGCACAATTCAATATGCTCATTAGGAAGAAAAAGAAAAAAAAGCGATTGACGCAGCGATTTCTTCCAGACAAACTTTGGGTTACAAAATTTATATAGTAATATGTATATGTAGAGTGGGTGGTGTAAATAAACATACATATCATACTAAATCCTAATACATAAACATAATATATATACTTAAAAATCCATACTATAATATACTATAATAATATAGGTCCCTCTACTTTTTTTAGTAAAAAAATACAATTTTTTAAATTCTTACTTAATTATTAATAAAAAACTCGAAGGTATAGCTATAAAATGTAGTTTTATTCCAATAATTTCCATATAACCATTTAATAATTGCTCATTAAATCGCAAGAATAAAAAAAATGTACGAGAAGTTTTAATCAGTGTAAACACGATCTAATGAATCTGTGGTTGGACTAGTTAGTGCGGTGTTAAGACATGGTTGTACGGACGACAGGTGGACAGCTAAAAGTTTATGTTTTATGAATGATGCTTGTGTTTCTGTAGGTTTTACTAGAAATCTCGTGAAATTATTATCTGTCGTATCGTAGAGTAGGTAGGGAGAACGTAGTGTCGCGTGACACACAGTGTCGTTACTCTCTGCTGTACTTCTGGCTGAATACGAGGTGTTGCGCGTTTAGTGGTTGAACTCAAGTATATAACTCAAGTATAGTACTTATATTTTCAATGTGGAGTTAAATTAATAAGTTTATTGAGAGAAGCCAGTGGTGGCGCAAGACCACGAGAGTGCGACTGTAAACACGACAGGTTGTGGGTTCAAGTCTCACTCGAGGATATGATATATTCAATATTTTCATTTCATTTTTGTACAGTAGAAACTTATTCGAATTTAGGTACACATATGACGGATACCACTCATCACTAATTACTGTACATCCTCAAAAAGCATAAGGGCTAAAAAATAAAACAAGAATTCATACAGAGCAAAGAATTTATGATCGAAATTAGAAAAACGTAGCAAATACAGAAATGTTTGTTGTTTGTTTAGAAATTAAAGAGATATTTCAATTAGTTTTAAGTGTTTAATTGAGAGCGCTCTCTGTGGCTCTGGAACATATGTTGAAATGATAACATAATTTTTTTTCAGTTTCACGCATTATCTTACAAATAACCGGATAGGCAGAAAAAACCTTCTGTATTCTGAGTGTTCCGTGGTGGGAATCAACGCCGTGCTTCATTTTGCCAGATCGTGAAAAAGAAAGTATTATTCGTTGCTTTTACAAATAATTTCTATTATTAAAGAATTATTAATATATTATTTTTAATATTTAAAAATATTAGGAATTTCGGTAAGTCTGTCTGTAAACGCGACGGTAGTGGGTTGGAATACCATTCGGAGGCAATAATTATATTCACTTCCTCGCTTTCGTAAAAAGATAAAACACTGTGTCTCCAAAATTGAGAACGTTAGTTTGAGAACATTATATTTTTTATAGAGTAAGTTTCTGCCTATCCTGCCTATGACGTAAGTTTTTTTTAGTTTCACGCTGTATCCCGCATATTGCTAATGCGGGATACAGCGTGAAACTAAAAAAATACATACAGATACATAAAAAAACATATAAAACTAAAAACACTTGCATATTCAAATGTTTTATCTATAAAAGTTAAAAGTGAAATTAAGAGAACTAATGGCACCTACAGCGGAACTAGGTTACAATTGATTTATTTAGGAGTAACGCGAGTAACGCAAGTGGTTGGATTTATTGTATTAATGTACTATAGAGAATATATTTGCATATATTTATGAATAAATGGGTGAAAGTTGATATATAGAAGATTTAATAGTTCACAGTCTTTATGGGATTTTGTCACGGAATGTGTATCTATGATAGCGGTCGTAATGTTTCTAAGTATTATTTTGGGTACTTATAACTCAAAAATATAATCTAAAATATATATAATCAAAAATAAGTACTCGTATATAATATATGGAACATAATTATTTTTTTTACGACAAAAAGTTCATACGCAATTATATATTAAAATTCCAAATTTATAAAAATGTTATTGTATTATTTTTTATATCTATTAAAGAAAAAAATAATCAATCATAAATACTTAGATATATGCAATTTTAAAACTAATTTATAAGTTATTTGAAAATTCTAAAATATTAAATAAATACCAGTCGTGGCGCAGCGGCACGAGGTGTGACTGCAAAACCGACTGGTTGTGGGTTCGATCCCCACTCGATGAGATGAAATATTTACTTAAATTTATATTTCCATTTCTTCGCTCTGGTGTCGAGGTTAAGCGCGGCGTTGAGTTCTGCCACTCAACACGCAATACCTCCAGAATTCGGCAGAAAGTGGGGAACGGAGTGTCTTAACACAAGGTTCCCTCTGCCTACCCTGCTGTGTGCGGGATACAGCGTGAAGCTGATAAAAAAAAAATTAAATAAGTAATAATGTAACAGTATCTATTTATCTTTATTTCCTCGCTCTGGTCACAAGGCATGAATGACGTCGATTTCCGTCCGTCTTTACCCACTCTGCCTGTAGCTGTAAAATAAAATAAAATCAAAACAAACAAAAGTTCTGTAATTTTGACATTTCTTATTACTTTCAAAATGATTATATACTGCTATAAGCTTCTAAGCCTACGGGCGTACGTACGTACCTTAATTACCTCAGTGCTCGCGTTAAGGTCAATTCCGTCGAACAATAGAGGGTATACCGCCAACCGCTTAAAACGCTTCATTCGTTACTTAAAAAGACATAAAATTACATATAAAGTATCAAATTTTGTTGAAATAGTTATTAAATAACAAAATAAAGAATTTTTTAGATAAAATTTTTTGAAAAGAACCAAATTATACCCTATTATATATTGAAGCCGACATGGCAGAGTTGCACAGCGTCTGACTGTGAAACGGTTGTGGGTTTGATTCTCACTCAGGGAACAAATTAATTTTATGTCTTTACTTTATCAATACAACACAGAGCCTGGCGTTTAACTGCTTCATTTATGACGCAGTATCTTGAAATTTAAACGGAAAATGGAGATAGGAGAGTCTTAACAATAAGTTCTCTTCGCCTACCTTGTAAAATGTGGGGAAATGCGTTAAGCTGATTTTTTATGATGAAATATATCACATTCCATAGCAAATTGACTATAAACGCAAAAAAATATTTTAAGTAATAAACATTCCTACATGGAATTCGAATCCATAACTATCCTGGGCAGTCAGAAGTGCGCTGACTGTATGTGTATCAATCAATATGATTTCTAATTTTTTTTTTTTATTAATTAATATTCAAAATAATCTTTTGTAGGTCTGTACATGGACTTTGGAAGTTGATTCCTTTCAAGTCGTAAAAGGTGCGGCAACAAAGAATTAAATTACTAAAGCCCGTTAACTTCGCACTAATTTGCTACTATTGTTCCAGTGAACGTACTAAAATAAAACACTATAAATTGCTTAAAAATACATACCACATTCCATAGTACAAGTGAGCTAACTCAAAAAAGCAATTTAATAAAAAAATATAAATTTTTTATACCGAACTTTGCAGTCATCATTTACTTTCTTCTGATATGACGTTCGAGAGAGGCCAGTCGTGGCGCAGGTGCATGTGTGACTGTAAAAGCGACTGGTTGTGGGTTCGATCTCCACTCGAGGAAATGTAATATTTATTTAAATTTATATTTTTATTTCCTCGCTCTGGAGTCGAGGCTATATGAAATAGTTCATGTAAAATACGCATTGCGCGTCCCCAGCTTTTTAACACGCTCGTGCGTGTTCTTGTAGTAGTAGTAGAAAAAATAAAACATAACTTTTTGCGACGTGCCAAGAAGTTCTAGAACAAAATACGACACGGTTCATCTAATGAAAAGGGTTGTATGCGCAGGCGCAGGTAAAATATCAAAACAAATACACGATAACAAAAAAATAGGAGCCTTTGGATTTGGGACTATTTTAGCTTATTTAGGATTATTAGCAGAACAATTTCACACGCGTTATGTAAAAGTCTTAAAATCCTCTCTTATTGCTCTCATTGACTTTCTACAGTTATAAGTTTAGATTGTGCGGTGTAAGTCATTCAGACTGTTTGTAACGAAATATTTTTATATATATATTATCTAGTATATAAATAACGATATGAGGCCAGTCGTGGCGCAGGGGTACAGTGTAACTTTAAAATCGACTGGTTGTGGGTTCGATCCCCACTTGAGGAAATGAAATATTTATTTAAATGTATATTTCCATTTCTTCGCTCTGGTGTCGAGGTAAAGCGCGGTATTGAGTTCTAACACTAGGTTCCCTCTGCATACCTTGCTGTGTGCGGGATACAGCGTGAAGCTGATTTGATTTTGATTTAGTATATAGATTTTAGTGGGCGGGGCAAAAGAGCTATCCAGAAAGACGTATGTTTCTTACCCCACTAAGGATAAAAAAATAAAATTTAAAATAGTAAATGTCACACAATATTTGCTTAACCATAATAAAAATGTAAGAAATAATAAAAAAAAAGACATGAAACAACACTTTTTAATACACTTTTAGTATCATTTGATTACATTTAAACGTAAATGTTAATTGACAAGTATTTTGTAAACAGTTGGAAAAATTTAATTTATTGACTATAAACACGCGAAGAGTCACTTGTGTGAAAGTAAACACGATCGTAAAAAAAAATATTGAGTCTAGATTTTACTACCGTTTCGTCATTTTACGAGGTATGCTTATTATTACTAACTACGTTTAACAGTTTTTATTAGTAATATTTTTATATATTCTTTATCATATAAAAATAGTTCTTTTTTTCATTCCAAATTATTATTACGAGCTAAGGATAGCAAATAATTAAAAAAAAATGTTTCAAAATTTCAACGATCTAGGACTCAAACTCGCACCTCTATCAACTAAGCCATGATAAGAACATTTCCAATTTTATATTTTTTATACGTTTTATAAGAAATTTTTGAATTTTAATCCATTCTTGAAAGGGATAATTTCTTAAAAGAAGTCCTTAATGGGTCCGCTCCGCTCGCGATGGAAACCGGGCTTTAGTGTGAATATTTGTGTAAAAATAAAACAGTCATCCAGGTGACTCTGCACGAGTGTGGTCTGACCGAGACAGTTTATTGCATCATTACGTCTACTGTGTATTTTCTAAATGAATTTTAAATTTGATTTTTTTAAAGTTGTGTTCAGAAAGTACTTTTTTATTATTAATATTTGAAGATATAATGTGTTTTAATTCCTTCTTTCCTTGCTCAAATAAGACGACAAAGCACGGCGTTGAGTTCTGCGGTTGAAAGTGAAATACGAAGCCTCTTAATAATAATGCTTATCTTGCTCTATGCAGGATACTAAACGAATAATATGTGTTATATCTCCGCAACATATACTTTCATTTCTTGGAGATAAAAATGTTGCGTGATGTGCGTAAAGGTTAATTTACCAAACTGCTTTGTTGGGCGAAGTAATGGATTGGAATAGAAAATTTGATAAAGAGTACTTTGCCTAACTAAAATAGAAAGAAATGGACAGTCAAAAGTTATTAAATAATGTACTGAAAACTCTTTCAATACTGTGTAACTGACTGACAACGCGTATAAGAACTAATGAACTTAGAAAGTTTAAATTAGGCAAGATTGTAGATAGGTTAGGGAGTGCAGGGGAGTGCTAAGAGAACGTTTCTCGACATTCCTTCAGAAGCAGGGAAAATGGCTTATATTGCATTTTACGTCTTAATGTCTACAAGAAAACATTGCGGTCGACGACTACTATAGACATACAACACTACAGTATTGTACTTTATGATTTATTTCCTAATTTTCCTCGAGTCAGTCTTACTGGCCCTAAATTACAAAAACATTCGCATTTAACACAAATAAATAATATGAAAATCTAATAAAAATGATAAATGCGCCAGTTACTTGCCAAGTCCCGGTCGCACAGTGCGCTGGAAGACTTCGTGTCTTCATGTGTGACAAAATATCACATAATATTTTATAGAAGCAATTAATCATCTGTATATTACTTTTTTTCTAGCTAAATATTTTTTTTCTGTGACTATTGCATATTTTTAACGGATTTTAAAAAAAGGAGGTTACAGTATGACATGTATGTGATATTGCTGGAATTGGATAATATTGAAATATGATGAACTATTGGGGCTTTGCAACACATATGGTAAATTTCGTATGTATGGATATGTGTTTAAATGCTTGTCCACAAATTTCTCGGAAACCAAGTTATATCAGTCAGTGTCTTCAAGTTATATCAAATCGAAGTCTTCTTGTTTAAAATGTGGTGTATTTCAACTAGGGCTAAGTTAAACTAATAGTCAAGATTTATTAATATTAGTCCAATAGCTCTTTAGGTATGTAGTAAATCGTATTTTTAAAATCTTTCACACTATCATGAGCTGCACTTGGAAAGGCGATTGAGCCACATCTACTTTTTGTTCTTTTGGTCTGATTCTGTCACTTCTTAACATGTAATTATATAAGAATCACTCAATCTCTATCTCTCCCATACTACCATAAAAAATGATAAGAAGATAAACATATCTTTTATATATAACAAACAAACGAAACAAAATATATTTTCTATATTACCAGTCAAATTCAGGACTCAGTAGACTCGCTGGCTTGCTCCCAAAATGTTTATATCATGTTTAAAGTTTAGTATGCAGTAAATAGGTGCGGTAACAAACGTAAAATCGTCAACAACTCTTTGAGAAATACAGTCGTATTTCATTCCGCGCCCGCAGTCTAGACTGTGTGAAATTTTGATGATAAATAACCTATTTTATTGCTTTACAGTGACATTTTTTTTTGTCTATTTTTATAAATCTTCAAATATGTCCTATTATTTAGAAAATAATTTCGATTATTTTAAACTTCTAAATCATAAGTCAAATTTTAAGGAGATTTTTGAGCAACGATTTTACATGCGCAGGCGCAGCGGCTCTTGCAGATGTTTATTGTTAGATTTTGGGTTCGATTTCCTCTTGGGGAGTGAAATATTTTCAGTACTTCGATCTAGTAACAAAATAAAGCGCAGCGTTGAGTTCCGCCGTTCAAAAGTATCTCGAAAATTGGTTGGAAATTGGGCAATGATGTGCCTTTACGCTAGGTTGTCTCTGCTCACCGTGCTATAAGCGGTATACCATAAACAGCGTAAAGCTATTTTTGTTGTACGGCTTGTGTTAAAATTACATATTTCAAATACTTATTGAGAAAACGTATATACATTTGTTCATTTCAATTTATTTTACCTTCAACACCTAGGAATCTAGTGTTAATACACTACGTTCCCATAAAGATACTTCCGTGTCCCACTTTCCGCCGAAGTCACGAGGCATTGCGTGTTGAGAGGAGGAACTTTACCAAAGCGACGCAATGAAAATGTTACATTCCTCAGAGTGAGAAATGAACCCAAAACTGCATTGCATTGTTTCCAAAATCGTAACATGTGGGTTAGCTCTCTTCACCACCAAACCGACGACATAATTTTACGCTGTCTATAAAATATAATATTTTCTTAGTTAGATTTATGGATATTTTTATTACAAGTGAACGTATTCGTACGCACAACTTTCCATCTCATTGACGACTTCGCGTAAAAGTTATTAGGTTTTATGACAACATAAGTGGCATTTTTACCACTACTGTGCGTTTTGCTTTACAATTTGAAGTATTTTTCTACTATAATATTTACTATGTTTTTTTTTTATATTTTTGGACGATATACTCTTATATATAGATACCTTACAAAGCATGCATGAGCAAGCGCGGCGTTGAGTTCCGCCACTCAACACGCAATGCCTCCAGAACTCGGCGGAAAGCGGGGAATAGAGTGTTTTAACACCAGGTTCCCTCTGCCTACTCTGATGTATGCGGGATACAGCGTATAACTGATTATTACAAAGCATGCATGTTGTTTTATGTACAGAGTTGCGTAAAGTTAGTTTGCTAAAAAAAGCAATATCAATATTTCTTACAAACGGTGGGGGTCCCTATTCCTTGTATAGGTGTTCCGGAATTTAAATGAAATTGCAATAAAGAGGAGCTGTAAAAATCTTGCTTAGGGCGCTTATTGTGTTCATATATTCCCTAATATCTGTCCGTATCAGCTTCGGTCTTATTTACGTATTTCAATCTTCAAAAATTCTATTTAGGTAGGACACATTTAGATTTCTTAATATGTCCTATCTAAATGGTATCTACGATTATTAACTAATATAACACAAAATGAGGCCTGTCGTGGCGCAGTGGCACAAAGTGTGACTGTAAAACCGACTGGTTGTGGGTTCGATCTCCACTCGAGGAGATGAAATATTTACTTAAATTTATATTTTCATTTCTTCGCTCTGGTGTCAAGGTTAAGCGCGGCGTTGAGTTCTGCCACTCAACACGCAATGCCTCCAGAATTCGGTAGAAAGTGGGGAACGGGGTGTCTTATGACACTAGGTTCCCTCTGCCTACCCTGCTGTGTGCGGGATACAGCGTGAAGCTGAATAGCTGAATATAACACAAAATGTATGTAATGTGAAGTTAAAAAATATTCATGAATATTTAGCTAGTTACCGCATTAAAGATATTAAATACGCTTACAACAAACAATTTTCATAATAATTGGTGCTCTAGAACATTTCTGTATTCTTATTAAAGAAATAATATACGCAGTTTAACGCCGTATTTTTATCGCATTTACGTTGAAAATTGTTTGAGAACTTTAGCGCGTTTGATCAAAACTTGTCACGTTAAATATTTAAAATATTGCCATTTGAGTCGTTCAACATAATATTATTATAATAAATACTCACTTATAGTAATATCTGTTATATTTTCACATAATTGTTTCTGCTTAACATAATTGTTTTTGGAGCTTATAAGAAATTAGTATAATATATTAAAATATATAATAAGTATATATAGCAAGATTGCTATAGTTAACCACTCTGTGTAAGTGTTAAGTGTTAAGACACTCTGTTCCGGCCAATTTTTTGAGACATTATTATCAATATTGAGCGGCGAAACTCAACACCATGCTTTGTCTTGTTATCAGATCTAGAAAATAAAACGAATTCATTCTATAGAAGTTGGACGGGTCCTAACGTCGTCATATAGTTCTACCGACATATCGCTATGGCTACAGTATAGAGACTAAGCAGCCAGTTATTCGAGTACTATACAAAAACAAATGACCAGTTTAGAAATTTGGGTAACACTCTTAGAGAAAGTATCCTAATGAAATGGAAATGAATATTTAAATATCAATTCTTTTCAAGTTGGGAACGGTGTGTCTTTACACTAGGTTCCCTCTGTCTACCCTGCTGTGTGTGGGATACAGCGTGAAGCTGTGAAGCTGATTGTTTTCAATTACTTAGTCAAATACAGTAATAAGGACAACCAGTTACTTAACTAACGCTATTAAGGGTTTACTATATTTAACTATTTTAGAGACACCTCTGGCTGTAAACTCGACGGTTGAGGCTTCAATTCCACTCGGAGGAATGAAATATGTAGTTTCATTTCCTCCATCTGGTAGCAAGACACAGCGCAGCATTGAATTTGACCACTTGGCAATGTCTTAAAAATTTATCTGCTTGAAGCTAAAACAATATATTTTAGATTAGGTTGTGAAGAAGTTTTTCCTTTCCTATTCTGCAAGGGTTGGATATGGTTCCGTCATATATTATATCTTAAGGGCGTGCCTTAGAAAGTAGAAATACTTTACTTTAAATACCGACCTACAAATGTAGCATTACGATATTGTTATTAAGCAGACATTTTACAAATACAAAGAAAATCAATAAATATAATGTCAATATTAACCAAATTCGATAGAACAGTGGTAGCGAGTTGTTGCTTTCTTCGAACTCTTGTACCTTCCGAGAAGAGCACAATATTGTACAGACATGACACAAAAAAAATGTTTTTAGCGTCGTTCTTTATCCCGTATACTATGGAAGGTAAGAACCTAGAGTCTAGACACTTTGTTCTCCGTTATCTGTATTCGAGACATTGTGTGTTGATTTTTCTGACAATCTTGTTATTTTTTTTATACTAACCGTCTTTTACATTACATGGAATATTTATTATAGCGGTTTTAGCACTATTATTTACTGGTGATTGATAATTTTAAAAATTCTATTTTTTTTATATTTTTTAAAATTTATTTTAGCTTTACACTTTATTATCCATATACCATGGTAAGCAGAGCGAATCTGGAAACCTAGTTTTAAGACACTCCGTTCCTCATTAAGTTAACTCAACTGTTTCCCACTTTTAGCCAAATTCTTGAAAATTGACAATTTGACGGAGAAATGTTATTTACTATAAAAACTAAAATATATATTATAAACCTCTCTAAACGGATCACAACAGATACACTCCGAGTAGTTAAGGTCCTAAATAACACACTACCATTTGCAGCCAACAGTGCCCCATTGAATTTGAATACCAGTCCCGGCATATCTATTCCATTTGATCTCTGATGAAACTAAGACTTGCCGGATCCATCCATATATCAATCACAAGCTTTCCGTCGACATTTATTTACAACAGCCCGAGTCTATTTTCGATAAAGTAAATCTATGTACGTATTTGGGCGTCGGTGGTTAATGCACCGTACTGTGTTTTTATACGATTTAGCAGCTCTCTGCCAATCCTGATTTGAATATTTTGTTATTAGTATAATATGCTTTATTGTTATTTGTTTAGAGATTATAATTGCTGGTAGTTGCAGGGGAAAATATTAATTTTCCGTATTGTCTAGCCTATTTGTGGTTAAGTAAATAAGAATGACATATCGTTTTAACTTAGTTTGAATGATTTGTTGTAGTGTTTAATCGTGTTTTCTAATAATTGTATCATTGGGACTAAGTATCGATTTGTTATTTTAAGTTTAAAGATTAGAAAAGAAAGAAAGAAGTATAAACTTTACTCTTGGTTGATTATCAAGTAATTCAAAGTTGTCATTTAACTTCAAGTACAATTGATCTCTTGTTATTTTGCCACTCAACACGCAATATCTCGAAAATTTAGCAGTAAGGAACGGAGTGTCTTATCACAAGGTTCCCATTGCCTACCCTGCTATATGCGGGAAAAACCGTGAAGCTACTTTTTTTAGACTACACAGTAGCAATCGATACCGCGAAGCAATTTACTCTACCATACTATTTCTGCTTTACATTTAAAATATGCATAAGCAATTTAAGAGATCAAAGTAAAGAAATTCAATTTAACGACCATTCAAAAGTAATTGGGCCTAAAAATCGAGTTACGAGAAACGATCCTCGAAAGGGTGTTTGTTCAAAATATTTATATTCGCAATACCACGCTTCCTCATACACTAAACACCATTAAATCTAAACTTATCCAGCTATTTACTTTCACTGTTGCGTAAGCTCCGCGAAATTTAAACTAACACTTGCTGGCCCTTAAGTACATACGGGTACGGTTATGTCAGATGCAGATCAAAAGAATTCTATATAGGGAAGATGTTTTAGTGTTCGTTCGTTTGTGTGTTTCTGACGTTTTTGTTTATTATATATCGCAGTAAACCTCGTTTTATTCAATGTATTATTTGAGTGATGCGTGCGATGGGATTTGGTTCAGTTTTGGCTGGAGAATTTTGATATGGTTATTTAGAAAACGTATAAAAATTTGAACGTAGCGGGACTCGAAGCCGCGCCTCTTGGAAACCAATTTTATATGTTTTCTAAATAAGTATTTTCTTTCCTAAGTGTGGAATAATACTTTAAAAAATGTTAAAAATGATTAATAAATAGCAATCTTGCCAGTAATGTAAAAAAAATATGATGTGGTCTTTATATAAAAATTGGTATTTCATATAATTTGATTTGCTTAACAGGTCTCCAATTTATAGCAAGTTGCTAACGTTAACTTTATTTTTTTACATTTTTAAAGTGTTATTCCACACTTAGGAAAGAAAAACATTTATTAAGGAAACGTATAAAACGTTTTTTTAACGTAGCGGGGTTTATACCCGCGTTTCTTTGGTAACCGTCTAAGCAACCAACTAAGCCATACGTACAAACTTGAACGGTTTCCAAAGAGCCGTGAGTTCAAATCCCCCTACGCTCAAATTTTTATACGTTCTCTTAATGAGTTAACATTAACTTTAGATAAAAATTAAGGTAGAACACTTACTAAGTGATGTATAACAGCATAACTCGATTATTCAGATGAAACAAAAAATATGTGGTAAAATTCGGTTAAGGTCAAAAATATAATTTTACATACTATTTTATCACTAAGTATATAGGAAGGTGTAAGCTAAATAAAGAAAATACACTTTTTACTGATTTTCAAACTATAAAAACATATTTACTGAATTAATGCTATTATTGAGGCCGGTCGTGGCGCAGAGGCACAAAGTGTGACTGTAAAATCGACTGGTTGTGGATTCAATCCCCATTCGAGAGAGTGAAATATTTATTTACATTTATATTTCCATTTCTTTGCTCTGGTTTTGAGGCAAAGTGTCTTAACATAAGTAGGTAGTAGGTTGAGACTGATTAAGAGTTTCGAGGCAATACATAAAATTAATGTTGGCTTAGTTAAAGTTGATTTTGAATGTTATTTATTATTATTGTTATTTAATTAAACATTTATTAATTGTTATTTATTAATGTAAAAGTTTTTTTTATCTATATATCGACATTCTAGTGTTCATGTGTCATCATTATGGTTATGAGTTCGATTCCTGTCGTGGGAATATTTATATTTAAGAAACAGAAAGCGACTTCCCAGATTAGATCTAGATACTCAGGCAGAGGGAACTTAGTGTTTAAGACACTCCGTTACCCACTCTCCGCCCAATTTTCTAAATTATGCATAGTGAGTGGCGAAACTCAGCGCCAAACTGCTTGTTATATTTCAATTTAAGGTATTTCTATTTCCATGGTGCGAATAAACGTCTTTGATTTAAATTTAAAAAATACTGTATGTTATTTGAAATATTTCAGTCAAACATTCTTCAATATCTAAAGATAAATAGAAATATATGGTATTTTTGACTTCAGGCTGTATCCCGCATATAGCAGAGTAGACAGAAGGAATCTAGTATTGAGACAAACCGTTTACCGCTTTCCGGCAAAATTCGAGACATTACGTCTAAAGTAGCGGTATTTAACGCCGCGTTTTCATCTTGCCAGGCAATATTATTTTTATTTCTATACTATATTTACTATAATTTTTCGAGCTACTACAGGTTACCTAGTATAAACGTGGTATATTATTAGACGATATATTCCATACAATATTGTTAGGTTTGTTAAACGTCGCGGTGAAAGGATAATCCCTTAACATATCGGTAGTAAAGTTTATCATTTACATACTTGTCAAGTAGATTAAATTATAAATTATTGTGAACTGTAAATTGGAACGAGATCTAACTTGGCTAATCGTTTTATTTATGCTATTGAGTAAACATTGGAATGTTAGTGGAAAATAGGTAGATGTGGAAGTTAATATGGGGTATTTGGTATTTTATAGTATCCATAAAATTAGGTATTTTTTTTGCGACGTTTGTTGGTTCGATTCTTGTTTGGAGTAATGATTGTTATCTTTGTTAAATCTTTTTATCTTTTGTCTGGTAATACTCAGTGTGACGTTGTGTTTTGCCTTTCAAAACTTTAATATTTAATTATTTTCAATTTATTATTTAATTTTTTAATAATATCACGTATTTAAAGGACACTAATTTATATATCAAATAATATAATTGTATGTAACGTTGTGATTTCAAATGTAGATTAAATGCAGCAGCAGTTGAAATAGTATTTTTGTTAAAGTTTAAAAGAAACTTGCCCAATTTGAAAAGATAGGCACAAACGGTTAATTTAGCAGAAACAACAACAATACCACATAATATGCCTTCTTATAACTTTGTAACTCAAAAAATTAAATATTCTTTATTTTATTAGGCCATCACAAGCAATTTTGAATCTAATCATATAGAAATGTCAGTAGTGTCAGTCCTACAGGAAGTTTTACTGAGAAGAGTCGGCAAGATACTCAATAGTTGCTCTTTTCAAAATAAAATTTACAATATACGTATAACCATAATTTCCTTACAGTATGAACATATGGTAGGCAGTGAACCTAATGTTAAGACACTACGTTGCCCATTTTCCGCCGAATTCTGGAGGCATTGTATATTGAATGGCGGAACTGAACGCTGCGCTTTGTCGAGGCAAAGCGAAAGCCAAAGCGAAGAAACGAAAATATTAAATATATTATTTTCTCGAGTGAGAATTGAACCCACAACCTGTCGCGTTTAGTCACACGCTTGTGTTCCTGCGCCACGGCTGGCTTCAATAACTGTATACTAAGCTTTGCCTTATAATATATTTTTTACTTTAACTTTCATTCGATCAACATAATTACAATACATCATAAAATAAATGTAAATCATTGTATACATCAATTTAACTTTGAATTTGAATAGAAGCTTTATGCTCCTATATCGATATCGCACGCGTATTCGTTACACATCGATTATAAATCGATATTTATCTATCGAAACACGTACTCGATGCGCTAGGGACGTTTAATTTGCTCCATCCCGCCGTCGGACAGGTAGGAATGACAAATGGAAAAAGGAAAGGCAACATTTAGAGCATTAAAACGCAATTCGTATGAATACCGCCGACGAAATGAGCCAATATTGTGACAGGCTAAAGACAGTCTACACGCGTATGCCAGAACACGTATCTGTATTAAAATATATATTGTTGAACGAATTTAAGCTTTATTATTATTGAAATAGCAGTTGTTACAAGTTTTTGGACGGCAAATAAAAGTTTGCTCTCTAATGGTGGCGCCACTGTCCAATATGACATTGCGTGATACGTACAGACTGTAAGAAATGCTAAGAAATATTTCAAATGTAATATATTTTGGTTCCGTTAAGAGTGCGAATTCGTATGCTTCGTTCTTTCATTTGCGGTAACTCGATACGTGCGAATTAGATTTGTAAGTTGTCGTTTCCGGATTCTTGTGCGGTATGTGAGCTTATTTTTAGTGCTTTTAAGGAGAAACTTTATATTGAAAATATAGATTAAAAATATAATGCATAAGGGGCGGTCCGACGCAGCGGTTTGATTGTAAAACGCGATGGTTGCGGGTTCGATGCTCACACTTAGGAATCATTTATGTTCACTCCTCTGCCTAGTGACAAGTATTCAACTGCCACTTAACACGCAATGTCTCGAAAATTAGACGGTAATTAAGGAACGGAGTGTCTTAATATTAGGTTCCCTTTGCCTACACTCTACTCCAGACTTAACGCCCAATTTTCAACACTGTGTGTTGAGTGGTGGAACTAAACACCGACCATCGCCTTCTTACCAGAACGAGAAAATAAGACTAATTTATTCCTCTAAGTGGAAATCGAAGCTACAGACATCGAGTTTACAATCAAACTGTGTCGTTGCGTAAAATTCAAATTATACTAATAAAATAGAATTTCCATACATTTTAAATAATGTAAACGCACATAGTGTTCAATCACTGCGTCGACCGACACCCGTCCGTAGTCTAGACTCGCGACGCCAATTTACTTTATGTTTATAGCGGACGCACTGAGACTGACGAATATGTTATATATTTTTTATATCGATGCTTCAAGTTTTGTATATTATACAGTCGCTTGAATTTAAAATGAGATTGGACAATTGATTATGTTTATGCGCAGCGTTGAGTTGCGCCACTCAACTCGCAATATCTTCAGAATTCGGCGGAAAATGGAGAACGGAGTGATTTAACACGGGGTTCCTTCTGACAAACCTGCTGTGTGCAGATTAAAAAAAATATTATATTTATACTATAGCAGTGGCCTATGGCACTGCTTCTGACTGTAACGTCCCAAATTATTAATTATTTTTATTTCCTCGCTCTGTAACTCCATCCTCCACCTCGCTTTGCAAAGGTTCTGGTTTTTGAAAGAGATGAAGAAAGAACGCAATGCAAGATCAGTGTAAGTGGTATATTTGAGAAGTATGTTCAGTAGAGATGGAAGAAATGAGATGCATGTAGAAAGGCGTAGCGCTGCCGGTAACGGGGTTAATGGTGCAGAGTTGGTACCGACGCTGCTATACTGCAGAGAAGCGTGGGTATTGCAGAAGAAGAATGAAAGAAAGATGAATGCCGTGGAGATGCGATCTCTTCGTAAGATATACGGAGTCAGCTTAGCTGATCGAATCCGCAATGACGTGATTCACAGAATGGCAGGATCTAGCGAGGATGTCACAGTGAGAATGAAAATTTATTATGGAAAAGTGAGTGTTAAGAGTGTAGGGGGAGACCTCGATTGACCTTCAAAAACACAATATCAAAGATACTAGAAGGTCACGTAAAAAGCATGAAGACCCACCAGGGCATGTATGAAGAGGTTCATGACAGTGGATGAGGCGAAGGAGGTATGTAGAGACCGTAGTGTTTGGCGCTGCGTTCTCTCTGACTATCCTGCTAGGTATAAAGCATGAAGTTAAGTTAAGATCCTTGTTCTGGTAACTAGACGTAATGCGTCGAAAATTAAAGTGAAAAATAGGAAACGGATTGTCTTTCCACCCTGCTACATGCGGGATACAGCGACAAGCTATAAACAAATTTTGTGACAGAATAATAAATACTTTTTTTTATGAAACTTATTTCTTTATATTGTTACATTACATTATTTTTTATGAATGTCAGCTAATATTTATTTTCTTAATATTTCAGGTCTACAAGAGGTGAAATGAAAGAGAGGATATTACGTAAGTCTATAATATAACAATAATGTTGATGGTTTATATTCGTATAGTGTTCCGTAGAGTATGAGAATTTAATTTAAAGTACTTGATTTTTACTTCTTTTATTAGTATTCAGTATGTCAATTTCATACAAAGATGTTAATTGTTTTTATTGGTTTTTCTTTTGGTATAGGTACAATTTTATATTATATTTTTTTATTTTTCTGTACATAAGTTACTTTAATCTTTAAAAAAAGAAAAACGGTAGTCAGTTTGAGTTCCACTTAAGGGGGAATTAAATATTTTAATTTTCCTCACTCTGGTGCGATGCCAAAGCACGGCGTTGAGTTCCGCCAATGAACACGCAATGTCTTGAACACGAAGTGTCTTCAAACTAGGATTTTTCTGCATACCCACGCTGCTATATATGGGAAACAGCGTTAAGCTGTAAAAAAATATATTAGTAAAGTGCAATCCTCCAAATGCTAATCAACTATGAGACTATGACTAACCTAAACTGTATGACTAGCTAAGAAATTACAATTACTTTGCCGAATAAATAGGACAAGTATTTAAGTAGGACGAGAAAACGATGTCTATAGACTTTTCGAATTTCTGAATGCATTATAAGAATAATATAAACAAAACTTAAATTTTATTTATGCCATTTTACCGAGGGGATTCCAACTTGACGGAGAAAATTATTTCCCCTCTCTGGCAAGTTAAGGCCCTCTAATTAAATTAAGACACGCAATAATTCGAATACAGGCGAAATCGCAGTACGAAGTGTCTTGACACTAGGTTCTAAAAGCTCTATATTCAACATGGTACGCGGAATGAATCATGAAGCTGAAAAAACATATAATAACTTTAAAATAAAATCACATTCTTAAATGTATGTAATACGTTTTGGTACATTAGTAAATGAAATAATATTAATAGTTTTAGTATTTCAAACATAAATCATAATTTGGGAACATTAAAATAGTTTACAAGAATAGCTTCTAAGAAGCGTCATAAACACAATTATAATCTACAAATAGGTTCCATTTTTTCTCCGCAAAATCCATATTATTTTTAACTAGTCATAATAAATGACTGTCTTTGATCTTTACTGGGGGATAAAATCAACTCTATTTTATATGTGATTGGGTTGAAAATCATATAACAAGATTACGACGAAAATTATAAAACTTAACTAATGACATAGTTTCGTTATACAAATTGACGATAAATTATTGAAAATATGTGAAGTTTAAAGCTATTTTTTTCTCGAACCAATCCCCAAAAGTTGATGTTTATTAGATGAGATGACGTTGACAAGAATAATACATAAAAGCTAAATAACAATCGTAAACTTTGATAATAATTAAGATAATAAATATAGGAATACGGTCACAATTATTTGTATGAGAATTTATTTATTGTAATAAGATGCCTGTCAGTTGGTTTATACATAAATGTGGACTGGATGGGAGGTTAGCTTGGATTTTTGCATGTTTTTTTTTATCGTTGGAGAACTGATTGGTGCGCAGGATAGATGCGTGAACTGATACTACCCACTAAACCCAGCGGGGTTCAGCCAACCGTTTGTCAATATTTATGAAATAATGCAGCCGCCATGGATGACATTACTTATTTCAGAAAACCATTATCTTCAGGGTGCCCTAGGGTTTCTCCAACGGCACCTGCAGCCTCCACGACTTACAGGAAAATCACCGTAACCCCCCTGTAGTCCCCCTGTCTTCTACCCCATGAACTATAAAGGCAGAATAATTATATCTGAATTCGCGCTAGACTCTTGCACTCGTTCCGCGTAATCTTTCAATTCGCAGATGAACATCATTGTAGATAAGTTCATCTTACTATCCAGAAGTCCGGGATCCCTACACACTAAACCCATCAAGGCGTGGCATTGTGGGCCCCAAGTGATGCAGGGTGTGATGCAGAGAAACCTCGGAAGCATCCCACTTGTAAAACACTGGTGACATCTTCACCGATAAAACAGCCCCGTCGTAAATAATGCTAGAATCAAAAATCAAAAGTCTTATTAGTTCTAAAAGTTCACGCACCCATTATTGTTTTTCTACCCTTCTAGTAGAAGTAGATATTGTGTATTTATGACGTAACCCAACGCCGCCGCCTTATTCTGCCAGATCGGGAATTTAAGAATCCTACATACTTATAAATGTTTTTTTTCCATACTTTATCAATCACAAATGCCATTTAAATGTGTTTTTTTGTAAAATTTGTTAATTAATAAAGTAAAAGTTTTTATTACACTCGTAACAGCAGCTTTAATGCTTCTTCTAATTCTTTGTTTACTCAAATAACAATAAAATATATATTTAACGTTGTATTTTTAGAAATTGAACAGTTTGTGGGTTAAATGAGTGAAATGGGGCGTGGATACAGGTTCGCGGCTCATCGACGTCGAATTATGAGACTTCAGTTTCAAATGTGTAGGGTGACAATGTGCAATGTGCTCGAGATATACACAGAAGATTTACTTTAAAATAGAGTTCCCTAAAATAAAAAAAATAAAATAGGATTTAAAAAACGTAAAAGGTATTTAGGGTTAAATTAGTTACATTTTTTGACGGTAGAGATAACTTTGACGCTGTATACCAAGCTTTGCAGAGTAGGCAGAGGGAACTTGGGAACCGGAATACAGCGTTAAAAAGAACTGCTATTTTTACATTTATATGATTCATATCGCTCAGCCCCATCTTAACTGTTCCTGTAGTATAAAATAAACCATAGTTAATTTTAATCGAGATTAATCAAATAGATCAATTTAGTTTTAGCAAACATTGACACCCTAACCTATACGACAACCATTAAAAACAGATACAAGAATTTTGAGCCCTGTCTGTAAATGCATTACTGAAATTCTACCACTCGTCAGTAGCAACGTGTTTTCAACGAAACGTTTTAACACCTATTGCCCAAGAAATAGAGTTGAAAATTCGAAATTTATTAATATTTTAAAATGTTACTTTGTTTTGCTATCAAAGAATTGTGTCAATATACGATTGCAGTAATATAGGCTTCTATGGGATAGACATGGCATTACTCTTATTAGGATAATGAATTAAAAAATACTAGAGATTATATAAATAATTATTATACTTATTCTTTAAATAATAGCCATCAAAAAACATTTTTCTCATTTTCTACTATTTACAATATTTACAAAATTCTGAAAAATATATAAAAAACCGGCTTATGTATATTATTTCTGATATTTTTTGTGTATTATTAGTGATATTATTAGTTTAAATTTAGTTAAAATATTTCCACTAAATACCGAGAAATGATTATTATCTTCTGTTGTAACTCCTTACATGTTTGGGCACGTCGAACAAATGAATTATTTTTGGATGAAAAGCAATATAATATCATGATTTTTATATATTTTATCGTTAAAAACGATTTAGTACAAGCCATTGCTGTTTTTATTTTCTTGTCCTGTTAGACTCTTTACATTTCTTAAACGTTCATAATAAATATGAAATTTGTCTATTCATTATATGAAAATTGTAATTTTAAATATCCATTTTGTTTTATATTCTTAATATACCTACATATATTTTTATTAACAAACTGAAAAACAGAGAGTAACGGCACAACTTTTTGATGATATTTTTTTTTTCAAATTAATAATTAATAAGTCGTACTAGTCGATTATTAAGTCTGTAGTAGTACGAGTGTTGAGTGTTGTATTTCTGTCACGATGGTGTAGCCACCATAAATGACAGACCGGTGGACTTTTCGTGTAAACAACTCTTTCTAATGTCACCGCTTTGTGTGGATTCCTTTGACAATTTTAATGAAGTTTTATATATAAATAGCGAGACTTGAAGATAATATATGGTGTTGGGTTTACATAAATTATATCAGCTTTTCGGTTTTGATTTTGTTTTTCGTTTTATAAACAAATAACGAGATATATTACGAAGTATAATAATATATAGCAAGTTAGGTAGAGAAAGTTAGTGTTAAGTTATTCCATTGTACTAATACTATATTGTATTGATAGATACACATCGAGATATATTCTTTTGAAAGGCTAGATTGAAATAGGGTATGCTGTATTAAAAAAAGTAAAAGATATACGATTTTGGTAATATTTTATAATTTTAGACCTATCCATATCGAAACAAAAAAATCTCTCTACTGAAATTTATAGAAAAAAGTATCTACATAATACACAATTTTGTGGACAAACAGTACAGTAGTAGTATTTTTCATTTACCTATATGTTTATAATAGATCCACAGCGATCGATCGGCGCCAGGAAACTATTTATAAATCACATTATAACACGGAATATACATGATCATGCGATTTCTTTAACTTCGGTTGCAGTATACGATTTGCAAACAGGTTCATATTATGCAGAATTTTTGCATAAATGTTTTTTTTCCCTTTTTTAGTTCCGCCACAATAGAGTATAATATACTTTATTGCACACAAAAATGCAAATAACACAAACAAAATCATTAAAATATAGTTTGTAAGATGTATGCAAAGGGTTTTGTTGCTTTAAGCAATTTCTTATACAATGTCTCGAAGATCGGACAGATTTATTGTTTTAGTTCCGTTTCTTTGCAGGAAGAGGAACTTGGAACTGTATTTAAGATTTCGGGTTCAAGTGCAAGGTATTTTTCATAAATATATATGTGTTGATTGAAACTTGACATCGACTCAAATTCAATATCTTTAAAAATACATTTGTCAAGTTTAAATAGATAAAGTAATTTGTATAAACGTTTTATTTTTAACTTTTTAGGGCAAATTTTTTGTTAGTATGATTTCTGGGGTGACATATATGTTTCAGACGTCACTAATACATAGCTACATGCAAAGTATATAATATTTTCTATGATCATTCCTGATCATAAAATTTTTCGCAGCAGAATATACAGAAGGAACCTAGGGTGAAGATACTCTGTTCTAGTGTTGCCAAACTATCGATAGTTTCGCCATCGATAGTTTTAATCTAAAAAACCTATGCGATCGATACAACAATCGATAGTATCGATCTTATCGATACTATCGATATTATAATCGAATCAAGGGCTATCGATATTATAATCGATAGTATCGATTAAAGAGATAGTATCGAAACTATCGATAGTTCTAAAGGGTACAATACAATCGGCTAAGTGCAATACTATCGATACTATCTGTAGTATCGTATCTCCTAATCGGAAAATAATCAATACAATCGATAGTATCGATACTATTAAATGTCTAGGATACAATAGTATCGATAAAATCTATTGTATCGATACCATCGATTATTTTGCACTATCGATTATATGCTAATTTACGATAGTATTGAGTATGATTCTTTCGTTTTTATTATATTTATTTTGTTTGATTTTTTGGTGAAAAGAAGAAATACTTAATATGGCGTATGAATAAGCAATTAGTTNGAGCATTTCATTCCCAAGGCGTGTTATCATTTATATAATCATTAATTTGGTAATAACCTTTAACACACAAACGTCTTTTCTCAACTCTTTTAAATTGTGATATAGAACATACTCGGACGTTTTCTGGGATCCTATTGTAAAAGCGTACACATTGTCCCATAAAAGAATTGCGGACCCGATGTAATCTGGTTACAGGTGCAATAAGTTTACTCCTATTTCTAGTATTGATATTATGTATATCACCAATTTTGGCAAAATCTTTAATATTTATCTTTAATTTTATTCATTTTTTATCTTTAATTTTATTCATGAAAATAATAATCAATACTATCGCAAATTAGCAAGCAATCGGTAGTTCACAATAATCGATAGTATCGATACTATCGATACTGTCGATACTATCGTTTCCTAGAAATTCTATAGTATCGATACTATCGATAGTATCGATGTTTTTCTGGTTTGGAGATACGATACTATCGATAATATCGATAGTATTGCATTTGTCCGATAGTATTGTACCCTTTAGAACTATCGATAGTTTCGATACTATCTCTTTAATCGATCGGCAACACTACTCTGTTCCCCATTCACATGTGGTGAGTGAATTGAGTGGCGGATTTCCACCGTGCAATTAACTCCTTCGTGTGGCCTCAAGTCATAAAATTTTACTAAAATCAGTTCAGCTATAAGAGATGGCTATAAGAGAGTCGTTAATATAATTACTTGCACTTTTATTACTCGTATATAAATATCTATAAACATTTGGAATTAATATTATTATTTTTAGCTGCTCTAAAGCTGTTAAACGTAATTACAGGTGAATAAGCTACTTTATTTTTATAATAATAATATGTTTATAGTTTATAATTTCGAAACATAATAATCATATTTGATATTTAAAGACTAAGTTTATGTGAACAGGTGCCGTGAAACTCTTGTTTGATTATCTTTTTTAGGGTTCCAATAAACGATAATTTAAATATATACATTAAAAACAATTTCAAAAGTTTATATATTTTTTTTTATTTGTTCGGTTGCGGTTAGCTCTCAATACCACTAAAAATTGTGAAAAGTGGAGAATAGAGAACAATAGGACAATTTAGGCCAGAAATAAAGGAAGATCGTGTAGATATGTAGATCTCAAATACTCTAATACTACGATATGACGACAGTTACGACTCGGCGACGGTCTCAATCTCTAGTTTTATTAGTTTCACGTTATATCACACACATAGCGGGATAGGCATATGAACTTGAAATCCTACTGCTAAAATACTGTTACTTATTAAGGTAATCCACTCCCTACTTTCCCCAGAATTCTGAAGACATTGCGTGTTAACTGGCGGAACTAAACGCCGTAATTATTTTATTGCAATTATTATTATTAACTTTTAGTTTAAAATATATTTTTATACGGAATCCATTTAAGTCCAATTCTTACACGAGAAGTTTCACCCGTACACATTAAAAGGCAAGGAAATTGTTTATTTAAATTGAATATATTAAATAAAGGTGTTTCTAAATGTTTATTTGTAATTAAGTTCTTATTAAAATATCTTGATGCAATAATAATGGTAGGTTTGTTTTTTATATTTTATAGAATATAATTAAATGTAATAAAAAGGTTATAAATGGACTACTTAATTATGGTATGGTGATGCAGGGACACAACTGTGCGATTATAAATACGATGGTTGTGAGTTCGATTCCCACTAGTGAGAGTGAAATAATTATAATTCGCATTTCATGCTCTGTAACAAGCCAAAGGGCTGCGTTGAGTTCTGTCATTCAACACGCAATGCCTCTAGATTCGGAAACGTGGCGTTCAATTCCGCCACGCAACACGTAATGTCTCAAAAGTTCAGCGGATAGTGGGTAAAATTAGGCTCCCTCTGCCTATTCTGTAATGCAGAGAAAGAGTGAAGCCGTTTTTTTTATGATAATTATAGTATAAGCTTTATCAATTTAAGAATCCGAGGTTCAGTATTTATCTTCAAAGTTTAAAAATTACAGCAAATTTGCTGAATTATCGACCCCAATCGATTGTATCGCCTGAAGACGCACTTACGAAGCAAAACAAAATAAGAAGACCAACAAACAAAGAACTTAACGCCCCCATAAATTTCATTTAATAATCCTCACCGATTGAGATATCAGTGTTTTGGCAACATTTTGCTTTGTGTATTGTTTTGGATTTTATTGTATAATAATTTAGTATTGATTGTTAATTTTCATGTTTATGGGGTTAATGTAAAAATAAATATTTGGGAGTTTAGGCCGTAACGGTTGTGGGTTCGGTTCCTATTCCGGGGAATTCATTATTTTCTTTTGTTTTCATGTGGCAACAAGAAAATCCCAGAGTTAAGTTCTGCTATTCAACACGCAATGTCTCGATTTGGGATTTACTCTTTATTTACTCTTATTTATGCGTTCCATATGTCTTTATCCTGCTAGCTATAAAATATATTAATGAAAGTTCTTTACTTTTTTTTCTTTGAACCATACCATAATGTGATACATTATGGCATAGCTTTGTGGGTGGCATTACATAATGCATTGTGCACTTCTGCTCATATTTTTTTTATAAGCTTCAAGCTGTATCCCGCACACAGCAGGGTGGGCCGAGGGAACCTAGTGTTAAAACACTTCGTTCCCCACTTTCTGCCGGATTCTGGAGGCATTGCGTGTTGAGTGGCAGAACTCAACGCCGCGCTTTGCCTCGACACCAAAGCGAAGAAATGGAAATATAAATTTAAGTAAATATTTCATATCCTCGAGTGGGGATAGAACCCACAACCAGTCGATTCTGACTGGCTCATCTTTATACAGGTGGAAGTGTAAGCAACACTTTAAATGAAACCACAGTTTTAACTACTCTATAATAGCCTAATATAAATCGGAAAAAAATAAATTCCCAAAAATGAAAAAGTTATTTTTTCAAACAAAATAAATAATAAAATTGTCGTTTTAAAATAAAACGCCATTTGTAAGGATGACGTACGCAGTAGTACGTAGGTATTGGCGATAAAGTTCAAAGTTGTTTAACCTTCAGTAGTATTTTTGTAGTAGTAAGTGTTTATGTTATTGGGATCTATACGTAATCGCGTCACACGAAATATAGGTATGGATAAAAATCGTGAAATGAATAAAAAATCCTACGTCCAAACTGTTGAGGCATCTTGATTAATTTCTTTAGGTATAGGTTTGAAATATCTTACCCTATATGCTGTTTCTGTAAAAGAAGCGCTGCCTCTTCCACCCTGTATATTACAAATAATTGCGTACATGTATGTATGTATGTATGGGGGCGATTAGTGTTAGTAATTGTTATTGGTAAAAGCATTAGTTATAGACAAAGTGTGTGCTGAAAAGTGAGATACGAAGAAGCCAAGTTTTTAAAAGTCATATGTGAATATAAAATACTAGCTTTTACTTGACCCACAGGCCTACCTGGCTACCCATATTAAAACGAAAGTAAGATCGGTGATTCCAGAGATTAGCGCGTTTAACGAAACAAACTCTTCCATTTTACTATATTATTTGTTGTTAGGGTTGTTTTCTATTCTACACATTTTTTTTTACTTTTCCAGACAGGTGTTTTCTGTTTTAACATTAGGTACATAATGTATCTATTGTATCAAGAATATATTATATAGCAGATATGGATATTGGTAGATCGAAATACAGAATAAATTGATAAAAATATATGAAATAAATTTCTCGAGCATTTTATTGCGTAAATTAGGTTTTTAACAAAAGCGGAAAAAATTAAAGGACCATTATCTCGAAAACGCTACAAAAAGTTGAAAATGCAAACATCTTCTATCTCCTGTATCATATCATATATAAAGATACATATTATAAAGAGATTGACTTTTTAGATATACTCTTCCACAGATTTAGAAATGAATAAGAAAAAAAATGTGCATTTAACACTCAATTCTTAAAATGATCCGATATATCTCAAGGCGGGACGCGTCGTGATCGCTAGTAATCATAAATTCGTGCCCAATACTTAGTTGGTACCCTGGAGGTGAGTGAATGCACTGGGTTTGCACTTTTTTTTCTTTCTTTGGCCACTTCCTTTTATTTCGCTTACTTTCTTTTGATGTGTATGTTTAATTTGAATGATTTATTTTAAATATGGCTTGATAAATTGAGATATATTTTCGAATGTCATTTTTAATAAGTTAAATTTATGTTTGTTAGCTTCGTAGTCTTCGTGATTTATATTTATTGGAAAATTTAATCGTTTCAAGGCCAAAGAATTGAATTAAGTTATTCCACTGAGTGAGAATCTATAACTATCGCATTTCCAATCAGTCACTATACTACTGCGCCGCTACGCCTCCTATCTTTTTCGTAATTAAAGAAATGAAAAGAAGATAAAGAACAGTTATATATCACTTGAACAGTAATATAATACTTTTTGCTAATTTTTATTATCTATATAAGTAGGAACAGTCGGGGTTCACTGAAGGACCTATGTCTTACATGGGTTCCCCTTGGCCGAGGAGGAGAAAGCCGAGAAGGAAATCTGCCAGTACGTGTGTAAGGACTGGACAATTGAGGGGGTATCAATCAGGTTGGGCAACCTATGTTTAGTAGAAATTGAACCAATTACCATCATAATTGCGACATTGCATGTTGAATAGCGGAATTCAACGCCGCGCTTCGTCTTGTTACTAGAGCATGGTACTTGTAAGGAACTATTATTTGTATTAATCATTAATTCTTTCGAGTGGGAATCGAACCCATAACCGTCGCGCTTATTGTCAGTCACTATACCGCTCTGCTCAGAATAGTCACCACTTTTTTTATTATATGAAAAACCACGTCAGTTCATTGACATTTCAATATCGACCCAATTTGTAATGCATGATTACAGATTAAGTTATTTTATCACAATCGTAAAAAACTCGTAAAATACGACACTACGAGATATTCGCCTATATTTTAATTATAGCAAGATATTATTACGTTAATGGCGTGGTGCAGTTGGGATATGCCTGATTGAAAACGGCAGAAACGGGTTAAAGTTGTATTGGTCAGTACTATTCTATACAATTTTTTTTATACTGTTCCAATCAGTATCAATAAAAATCATAACTGTGGGGGATTTAAGAGAAAATATTTTTATTTTTTTTAAAAATTTAAAATAAAATTTAAACATAAAAAATCTGTTGGAAAATTCAATCTTTAGTAAATATCAACATTTTATGTGAAGGTTAGAAGTGAGAAAAAATACTTAGCTTTCATTAGTTAAAAAATCAGCTTCACGCTGTATCCCGCACACTCCATTACCCACGTAGTTTCCTGCTTTCTATAGTTGAAATGCTAATTAAAGCTCACCTACACTGTCCGAGATATTAGTATTTCATTTTAATATAACCAAGTATATTAAAATAACGCACTAAAAGGTACAAGAATACGTTGCAAATATTAAGGCGACGAAACTTTTGAATACTTAAATCAATAAAAAAAAATAAACGGCGTTGAGTTTCGCCATTCAACACATAATGTCTCGGAAAGTAGGCGGTGTTTGCGAAACAGAGTGTCTTGACACCAGATTCCCCGTGCCTACTTCATGCGGGACACAGTGTGAAGCAAAAAAAAGCTACAAAAGTAAATAAAACGAATGAAGTATTTTATATGTATCATTTCTTTATGTCTTTATTGATTCTTATTTTATTACTTTTAAATTGCTATTACGATATGCACTTCACATTTTATTGCCTTCATTATTGTATCAGTGACGATAGGCCGTAGCTTCATTAATAAATAGTTACATATTTTATATATTGATAGAGTAGAGTCTTATTTAAGAAGAGACTACAGCATGCGATGGTTACAGGTTCTAAGTCTTTGTGAAGGTATACTTCTACCTCTCTCTTGGATCGGTCTTTCCGGTTGATTGAGCAAATTTTTTTTGGATTTTCATTTTATTCAAGGTATATATGAACAATTTACATTTATAATGTTTCAGCTTTTACCTAATTTTGACAGGTTGTCACTTTAACCGGCTTCGTCTGGGGAGTCAGATTGCAATGACTAAGAGTTGTGATTCATGATACGTTCTAAGTTCCCGTAACTTTGACCGCACGTACAGTGGTGAGTGGGTTAAATCGTAAAAATTAATCGTACTACTTACCTCAAGAAAAGGACTATCTTAGATTAGCTAGTTTAACTAAAGAAACTCTTCAATTTTATATAATTAGTATAGACATAACATGTCTGGACCTTCTGTGTAGAGTTACTCAGCCATTTCCTCGAGTATTTTTCTGTAGTTATTTGAAAATACGATAATAATTATTGTTAAAGATCGTCATGGCACAGTGTCACAAGTGACTGTAAAATTGCCTGTATTTTATGTTTTCATTTTATCGCTGTGATAGGAGGTAAACCGCGGAATTGAGTTCCGCCACTCAACACGTTAGAGAAGTCCACGGAGAGTAGGAAATGGAAACACCTGAATAGGGACGGAGTGCCTTAACACCAGGTTCTCAAGTTTATAATTCAGATTCAGGATACAGCGTGAAACTAAAATAAAATAATCATATAATAGTAAAAGAGAGAGTTCACTACATGTAAAAGATAAAATAAACTATTTTTTGTATCTACCCACTTGTTACACATCCATTTAACAGTTTCTTAGAACAAAAATTAACTTATGTATCCAAAAACAGTTTAAAGTTTAACAGCGTCTCGTTCACCATAAATCTATCGAAACATCGTTGTAATATTAAAAATGGTGTAATGATGATAATTAGTTTTTTGGGAGCAATGAAAAATTATCGTTTTGTTCTTTAATTAGGCGTTTGTGTGTCGAAATCTTTATGTTATACATATGTTGTTTGTGTTTCATAGCGGATGTATTAGTAGAAGGAAATATAAATTATGTGATATTACACAATATTTTTGTTTCTGTTTTAGTTTAACGCTTTATCCCGCATATAGCAGGGTAGAGAGATGGAACTTTGAGTTGAGATTCTTCGTTTTTCACCCACCGCCCAATCTTTTTGCCTATATTGCTCAAGTGCGTGAAGCTATAAAACAATTTTTAGGTAGATATACCCATGCGCCCCGACTGACCTCATTCGTTTTAGCTTATTATAATATTTTAATGTAATTATAATAAGGTCATGAAATCTTTTTCTGTCGAAAAGTGGGATTGTCTTAATATGAATGGAGTGTCTTAACACTAAGTCCTTTATGCCTACCCTATGCTGTGTGCGGGATACAGCGTGACACCAAAAAAAGTATAAGACGTGAAAAGAAAATTTCTATATTAAACTTAACATGTCAGTACTAATCAAGCTTCGAGTTAAAAACAATATTAAAAGTCACTCAAACCAAACTAGTAGTAAAGCTCTTGTTTTACGGCTTAATTCATGGGCATGTTTACACCACACTTATTTATGTCGTAAAATCCCTTTTTTATTTTCATTTTACTTTATTTATCAAAATAATCGTATTTTACAACTGGAAGCTGTTTCTACTTCCTGATTTTAGATTTTATTTTGTGATTTTAGGAAAATAGATCTTTTACAATCATTTTGTACTTTGAGATTTGTTAAATATTTGTATAAGGCCAGTCGTAGCGCAGGGGCACAAAGTGTGACTGTAAAAACGACTGGTTGTGGATTCGATCCCCACTCGTGGAGATGAATTATTTACTTAAATTTACATTTCCATTTCTTCGCTCTGGTGTCGAGGCAAACCGCGGAACGGAGCGTCTTACACTAGGTTCCCTCTGCCTACCCTGCCGTGTGCGGGATACAGCGTGAAGCTGAAAAAATTAATATTTGTGCACTTTTAGAGGGCAATCGTGGCGCAGTGGCACAAAGTGTGACTGAAACATTCAATATTAGGACCTTGAGTTGAGTAAGTTCTCGCTGTTTTTTGAAAGATGATGTTGCGGCTCTCTGTGCATGTAATTTCGTACGGTAACGAATCACCAAAGTAGTACTATATGTAACCTCAAATTATAGTAAAATAGTGTTTACTACAGTGTCAACTACATATTTATTTTCCCTTTGTGAAAATGTGTACTTTTGTGTCAAATAAAGTGTTTTTGCGGGGAATTTTATTGCACTGCTTTATTCAGAAAAAATCTGCAGCAGAAGCACACAGAATTCTCGTTGAGACAATGCTTTGTCGAATACAACGTGCAGAGACTGGTTTAGGCGCTTCAAAAGTAATGATTTTGACCTTGAAGACAAAGAGCGTTCTGGAGCACCGACAAAATTTGAAGACAGAATTGGAGGCATTGCTTGAAGAAGATCCATGTCAGACGTTAGTAGAGCTCGGGAAAACGTTACAAGTAGATGCGTCAACAGTTTCAAAACGTTTAAAAGCGTTAGGAATGATCCAAAAGCAAGGGCATTGGGTGCCGTATGAGTTGAAGCCGAGAGACGTAGAACGACGTTTTCTCATGTGTGAATTGTTGCTTCAACGGCAAAAGAGAAAAGGTTTTCTGCACCGTATCGTCACTGGGGATGAAAAGTGGATTCACTACGACAATCCAAAGCGAAAAAAATCGTGGGGCATGCCGGGTCACGCATCAACATCGTCGCCAAAACCAAATATCCATGGTTATAAGCTTCGTTTCTGCATTTGGTGAGATCAGCAGGGCGTCATTTATATTAATTATAAAAACTTTTTTTTTCGCGGGTAGACACGAAAGTGCATACGTATTTTTAATCAGCAGTAAAAATTTTTTAAAATAAATTAGATTAATAATTTAATATATGTGCTAAATTTTAAATACCGGTGCTTAAGTTGACTATAACTAATTTTCCCACACAATTTACACTAATTGACTGAATTATGGATACACCTGTGGAACAATTACTAAGAAGTATGAGTGAACTTTCCTCAATGTTTTCTTCTCGCATGGGTGAGTTCGAAAAAAACTTATCTCAGCCTAGTACAATCGCCCCCACACCTACCTTGAAAGCTTTGACTGCAGTTTTGCATACATTTAAGGCTTTTGTGTGGAAGACACTCGGCCTATTAAAGTCACAAGTTGAGCTAGTTATACTGAATATCGACCGCTTGGAGACCCACTCGAGGCGAAAGGTGCTTCTATTCCATGGCATTAAGGAGGAGAAAGATGACGATATTTTGCAGAAGACAATAGAAATATTATCCAGGCATATGAAGTTGCCCGAAGTTAAGTCTGCATCAATTGAGTCTTGTCATAGACTTGGTACCAAGAAAGATTCTGCCAGGCCTGTTATTATTAGATTTACCAGTCTAAAGATACGCGCCAACGTTGGGAATGCAAAAACATCATTAAAAGGCACTAAAATTACTATGACTGAATTTTTAACGAAATCGCGTCAGGAAGTGTTCATAGCGGCCCGTAAACACTTCGGAATAAGGAAATGCTGGTCTGCCGGTGGCATGATAGTAATATTGCTTAACAATAAATCCCGAGTCAAGATTTCGTCTGTGCCTGAACTTAAAAGGTTAATAGAACAAAATCCACTTTTAAAGTCCACTGTCAACAACTAGCCGCATATCTTATTTGTTTATACCACCTTAAATTAGTCGGCTTATATGTGAAAACTTGTGTAATCGTCTCTTCATGGTCATTCTCACTTTTTTTGTTTTAATTTTAGGTAACATTTTTTTTTATTCTGAGCCAAAAATTTTTTAAATATGTATGTTAAACTATTTTTTTTTACTAATAATTTCGCTTGTTTACTATCTTAATTTAGATCAATCACATATATGTATCTGGCATGTGTCATTTTTGTTACCAGAATAGAAATTATACAGATAATATTTTTATGAAAAAGTTAATTATCAAAGTAACTGTCTTTGTTTACTCCTGATTGTTTATGTATTTTTTTTTTACTTCTTTGGTAAATTATATTTTTATTTTTTTTAACAATCTTTTATTTAATGTAATGTCTAGTGTATATAATTTTTATATAGTCAACTTGTGCACGTGGATTTTCTGTGTCAATTGTTATAGTTTAAATTATATTATATATATTTTATAATTTAGTTATATATTTTTAATATATTAACATACACACACACACACACACANTGGTGCATATAAACGCGCAGAGTATACCTGCTCACTATATCGATCTTCTCACATTCTTTGACTCCGGCATAGTCGATTGTATATTTATCTCTGAGACCTGGCTAAAACCATCCCTTTCATCTTCTTGCTATTCCCTTCCGGGTTATCAGTTATTCCGTCATGACCGTACTGACCGGGGTGGGGGTGTATCTTTCCTATAATTTACGCCCACCCAGGGTTAGAGGCAAAATCCATTTTCAGCGCAATTTTAAGCATATGGACGCCTAAAGCATGATTTGAGGAACATCAACTGGTCTCCGATATTGCATTCAAATAATATTGATTTCATGGTGGAATCATTAACCACTGAACTGATAAATATTTACAACATCCATGCCCCTGTAAGACCGGTTCGAATGAAGCATGCGCCTGCTCCCTGGTTAACACAAGTTATTAGGGACGCTATGGCCAAACGTGATAGGGCCAAGGTTAAATCCAAAAAATATCCATCACCAGAAAACCTTAGTGCATATAAAAAGTTGCGAAACATCTGCAACAAGTTGTGTAGGGATGCCAAACGTCGCTACTTCCATAAAACTATTCAGAATCTTGGTCAAGCACAAGTTTGGAGATTCTTGGAGTCGTTTGGTGTGGGCAAAAACATTGATACTCGTCAAGTCTCAGTGAATCTTCACACTCTGAATATTTTTTTTGCAACCCCACCATTTAATATAAGCCCCCAGTTAAAATCTAAAACACTTGCTTTTTTGTCTAATCCCGACCCAGTTTCCTTTTCCTTCAAAGCTGTAACAGAAGATGATGTCAAGAAGTGTGTTCACTCTATCTTCTCTAAAGCCTTCGGAAGTGATAATCTCAGTCTTGAGATGATTCTTCCCGTGTTGGAGAGCATTGCACCAGTGGTCACCCACATTTTTAACTTTTCACTGTCCCGCAATGTCTTTCCTTCACAGTGGAAGAGTGCTCATGTCATTCCACTTCCCAAATCCTCTAACGCTTCCAATGTCACTGATTACCGTCCTATATCTATCCTTCCTGTTCTAGCTAAAGTCCTTGAATCTTTAGTCAATAACCAACTTTACTCCTTTCTCTCATCCAACAACCTATTATGTTCTTTCCAGTCCGGCTTCCATCCTTCTCACAGCACAGTGGGAGCACTGCTGAACATTACGGAGGACATTCGGTGTGCTATGGATAACACCAAAGTCACTGTTATGGTTCTGCTGGATTTCAGCAGTGCTTTCAACTCTGTTGACCTCGATATACTTCTTGGCACACTTCGGGCAGTCAATGTTTCCTTCAAAGCTGTAAGCTGGTTTCGTTCTTACCTCTTCGGACGCCGGCAGTGTACAAAAGCGAACGATATCACGTCGTCATGGCTTGATCTCACTGCCGGCGTCCCCCAAGGCGGCGTTCTTTCCCCACTTTTTTTCTCTGTTTTTATTAATAATATCTCTAGAGTCATTACTTCTCCCTTCCATCTGTATGCTGATGATTTGCAACTTTATCGTCACTGTAACTTAAATGATCTGCCTGCAGTTATTGAAGGTTTAAATAGCGAACTGTCTGCTATTCAAACTTGGGCCGATTCTTTCGGCTTATTAATCAACCCAATTAATTAATTCAACCCAACCCAAAATCCCAGGCAATTGTGATAGGTAGTAGCAGACTCAGATCTAAAATCAACTGGAATACCGTCCCTACGATTCAATATACGGGTGTAACAATTCCTTTTTGTGAAAATGTTAGAAATTTAGGTCTTATAATGGATTCTAACTTATCTTGGGCACCTCATATTAACTCAATCAGCAAGTGTATGCATTTCTCTTATCATACTCTTAGGCGTCTCCAATACTTCCTTCCTCAAAAAACCAAAATTATGCTAGCGCAATGTCTTCTCCTTCCAATTCTCGACTACGCTGACGTATGCTATTTGGATGCGACCGAAGAGCTACTTAACAAATTAGAGCGCCTTCAAAATCTCGCCATACGCTTTATTTTCGATCTACGTAAGTATGACCACGTTTCTCAATTTCGTGCTCAGCTCAATTGGCTCCCAATTCGTCTTCGCCGTGATATGCACATCCTTACATTTCTTTTCAAGATCCTTAATTACCACAATTTTCCTGCTTACCTACGTTCCCGCTTCAACGTTCTCCCTCGTCCCTCACGCTCTAGGCGGTCGTGCGTCGTTCCGGCGCTCGACATACCTATGAGCAATACCAAATTCCTGCAGAANGATGAGAGAAAGGAGTAAAGTTGGTTATTGACTAAAGATTCAAGGACTTTAGCTAGAACAGGAAGGATAGATATAGGACGGTAATCAGTGACATTGGAAGCGTTAGAGGATTTGGGAAGTGGAATGACATGAGCACTCTTCCACTGTGAAGGAAAGACATTGCAGGACAGTGAAAAGTTAAAAATGTGGGTGACCACTGGTGCAATGCTCTCCAACACTGGAAGAATCATCTCAAGACTGAGATTGTCACTTCCGAAGGCTTTAGAGGAGATAGAGTGAACACACTTCTTGACATCATCTTCTGTTACAGCTTTGAAAGAAAAGGAAACTGAGTCAGGTGGGTCAATATTAGACAAAAAAGCAAGTGTTTTAGATTTTAACTGGGGGCTTATATTAAATGGTGGGGTTGCAAAAAAAATATTCAGAGTGTGAAGATTCACTGAGACTTGACGAGTATCAATGTTTTTGCCCACACCAAACGACTCCAAGAATCTCCAAACTTGTGCTTGACTAAGATTCTGAATGGTTTTATGGAAGTAGCGACGTTTGGCATCCCTACACAACCTGTTGCAGATGTTTCGCAACTTTTTATATGCACTAAGGTTTTCTGGTGATGGATATTTTTTGAATTTAACCTTGGCCCTATCACGTTTGGCCATAGCGTCCCTAATAACTTGTGTTAACCAGGGAGCAGGCGCATGCTTCATTCGAACCGGTCTTACAGGGGCATGGATGTTGTAAATATTAATCAGTTCAGTAGTTAATGATTCCACCATGAAATCAATATTATTTGAATGCAATATCGGAGACCAGTTGATGTTCCTCAAATCATGGATTAGGCGTTCAACGTCCATATGCTTAAAATTGCGCTGAAAATGGATTTTGCCTCTAACTCTGGGTGGGCGTAAATTATAGGAAAGATAGATTAGGTCATGAAAGGAAAATGGAGCGGTCATTTGGCCATAAGAAGTAACGAGAGTGGGGTTAGAGACAGAAATAAGGTCAATAAGGGAAGGCCTGCAATTAAGAAAATGATGGGTGGGAGAAGACATAGGTAGGAGGAATAAATTATATGAATCATTCATATCCTTTAATAAAAATGCACTGTGATCTTATTCCGCTGTTTGCACTCATCCACTTCCTTGGGTTGGCTGGAAGAGATTTCCTATAGAAATAAGCCCGCCCTTGTAAACATATCTTTTCAACTGTATTTTACTATTTTTTTTTATCTGTGCAATAAAGAATATAATAATTTATTATGAGCTGGTTAAACCTAATGACACTATCGCGGGAGCTCGCTATCGACTTCAGTTGATGCGTTTGAGTCGCGCTCTGAAAGAAAAGCGGCCATACGAGCAGAGACACGACAAAGTGATTTTATTACATGATAATGCTCGGCCACATCTGGCAAGACCAGTCAAAATTTACCTGGAAACACTTCAATGGGAAGTTCTACCCCACCCGCCGTATTCACCGGACGTAGCCTCCTCCGATTACCACTTGTTTCGGTCGATGGCGCACGGTTTAAGCGAGCAGCGCTTCCATTCTTTTGAAGAAGCCGAAAAATGGCTTGATTCCTGGATTACCTCGAAAGATGATTCGTTTTTCCGTCGGGGGATTCAATTGCTACCAGAGAGATGGGAGAAAGTGGTCTCTAATGATGGACAATACTTTGAGTAATGTCATTGTAAGCATTATATTTTAAATTATTTTTTAAACAAAAAAAAAACAGCGATAACTTATTCAAGGACCTAATATTTTCATTTACTTTCCTTGGCTTATTTAGAAATCAATTTTATTTTTTAAGTAAGACTGTAATTTATTTAAAAAAGTTATTTAAAGATTGTTCTATCACTTTACATATATGTGTATAATAAATATTATTTATATTGTTCCTTCTTGTATCGGTTTATATTATTATCCAAATGTAAGAATCTTTAATTACTATTAAGAGGAATCATCACCTGATAACGTTCATACTACGGCACCATAAAGCAAAAGATTCAAAAGCGAATATTAATTCTAAATAAAATCATAGGGCCAGTTCGTGTTCGTGGGGCCAGTAATGGTTGTGGGTTCCATGTCTACTCGACGAAATGAAATATTTAATATTTTCATATCTTCGCTCTGGTGTCGCAACAAAAGTGCGTCGTTAAGTTCCACCATTACCTAACATGAAATGCCTCCAGAATTCGACGAAAAAGGAAAGGCAAAATGTTTTAATACATGCGGGATACAGTGCGAAACTGTAATAAATTAATAAATTAGGTACCTACCAAAGGTCTTTTTTTTCTCTTTATTTTAGCTACTCTGTACCTTGCATATAGGAAGTTAGGCAGAAGGAATCCATTATTAAGACATATTAAATATCGGAATTCAACGCCATGCTTTGATTTCTAACGAGAGCAAAGAAATAAAAATTATTTATTACCAGATCAGATTTAGAATCGAACCTGCAGCCATAACGCTCTTAGACCTATACATACCTACATACCTACGTGTGGGCAACCAGATGCAACCTGCTAGCTTGTAGTCGCGCTCTTGTTCCACTGTGCCACGACAGCCTTTTTAATACATTTATGAATCATCACTAACTTAACAGATATATGAAATTTATGATGTTCCGTCTGGCTGACTAGACGGTTACGAAACCGCCTCATGTCTCATGTCGCCGGTCCGCTATTTAGTTGTCGCAGAATATAGTTTGACATAGTATACAATAAACCAGCTTGTGTATGACGCTTCATCAGATCCGGCTTCAGAATGCTTGTATAGAAATGGTAAATTGAAAAGTGTGTATTTAATATCTTGCTATGTGTTGGATACAGCGTACATCTAAAAAATGTATATAAATTGATAATGTGCGTATAAATGAGGCCTCGTGGTGCAGTGATTCAGCAGCAGTTTGTTAAAGATATGGATGTGGGTTCGACTTCCTTCCAAATGGCATTAGTTCCGGATTTTATTGCCAGAGTCTACTTTCCGACTCAATCTACTCCACTTTGCACGGTCTTGAGCATCCTTGGTGGTTAATCCATTGGCCTTCATGTTCTGCATCACTACATCCAGCAATCGCCTTCTTGGACATCCGGAGGGTCTAACTCCAGGGACAAACATAGAAAGTCACTTCTTTCCGACAATATTCTTGCTCTAGAAGCTTATCCGCTACAACACGAACTCCAAAACTACTTCGATTGAATGTTTGCGTTTGCGGTCAGATCGCGTTACGCCGCACATCCACCTCAATATCTTCATTTCTGTGATGTGAAGCTTCTGAGTGAGATAGTGCTGGCCAGCACTCGCTGCCGTATAAAAGAACCTGTCGGAAGATACTCTGGTATATCACTTCCTTGATCTTAGGAAGTATTCTGCGGTCGCAGACCACAGCACGGCGGATCGGCCACCATTTGGCTGAGGCAGCGCTTATTAGGCTTGGACATCGTGATAGATGTCTCTAGACTCGTGCATAACGGATCCAAGATGCCTGATATTTACCGACTTAACTTTAGCTTCAATGGCAAGTAGAGGACAAAAATGAAGGCTTAATTGGTACGGAGTCTCTTAACACTAGATCCCAGGTTCCCTCTGCCCACGTCGCTATGTGCGGGACACAGCGTGATGCTAAACAAAATATTTTCATTTTCTTACTTTGGTAGTCGTAGCAAGGCGTCGATTTCTGCCACACAAAACCCAATGGCTAGAAAATTAATTGAAAAGTGGGAAAGATATTGTATTAACACTAAATTCTCCGCCTTCCCTGCTTTGTGGAAAAAACGTGAGCTTTTTTTTTAATTGATTGAAACAGTTTAATTTCTCTTTTCTCTTCTTTTCTTGTTCCCTATGTGAGTAATAACACCAATAATATGAAAATTTCAAAGTAACGGGATATGTATCCGCACCTCTTGGCAATCCCCCAAGCGTTCTTATAAGCATCTAAAGTACTGAATCATATGTTTTATTCTTATAATTAATAGAGCGAGTCGACCATATAAAGACGTTACAAGGCATTAAACCTGCCCACTGGGGCACTTCTGTACAAATTCACATTAAACCAATTTACTTTAGTATCAATCTTTTACAATCGACTGTAAATGTACATGGAAATTGAAATGGCTGCAATTCAGAATATAAATTAGTCATTATTGGATCAAAGTGTTTCGAGATACAAACAATTGTTGTATTTCTAAGTAAATGTCGAATTATCGAACATTATTTGCGTCTATTTGACTAGAATTCGAGGATTTGGTTAAATTCTTAGGGAATTTAAACTATTGAAAGATTGTTTTTATTAACTTTTCTAGCCAAAGGAGTAGCGAAAAATGCCCTATGAAAAAACTTCTGAGTACGGACTTTTCGCCAGTTCGTCGTATAGCATTAAATCGGTGGCCTCTAAACTATTTAATTTTCTCGTTTTGGTAACAAGACAAAACGCAGCGTTGAGTTCAACAACTCAATACGCAATATCTCGATAATTAGTGTTGGCAACACGATTCTTATTCATTCTACCCTACAACTTATTTGTTAGCGATCGTATAAAAGACCGCACGGACATTGTACGGGCAGTCTTGGCTCTGGTGTGGCTCGGAGCACTACTCGTGCTCTGCCACTGACTAACCTCGACTATTCGGATAATTGATTATTTAGTTAATCGATTATTATCGTAATTATGAATGTGGTTAACACCTATTTGTAATTGCATTGGGCTGGAGCAGTGAAGGCGAGTGTTTGTTACAGTAAAGGGTACCCTGAAGCCTACACCTGTGGTCGCAAGTCCCAGGCACTGCTCCGAGCTTCTGAGTGTTTGTACATGTGTCATGTGTTCACATATGATTAGAACCAAAGGCCAGGACATGGCCGAGGTTCTACTCGTTTATTATTTACGCCCGCCGTCGACATTAGGTGATGTGGGGGAGAGTGAAGTGTTTAAACACTACTTTTTCGCTGCCTAGCTTACTATATGCGGGATACTGCGTGAAACTGAAAAAAAAATTGTATACCGAGATCTTGAAATATAATTGAATAGAATTCCCATGTTATTAATATGAAACTAAAATAATCTGTAAATGTACATGGAATCGAGACATTACTAGATTCCATCTAATAATACCGAACATTCACAGTTCCTCCTTCTAAGGATAATATATTTTGAGCTAATTTACATCTAACAAGTGGCATGACGAAGTGAAAACATCATCGTTGTTGTCACTTGTATTTTGTTCATGTCATATATTTAAAGATTGTAATTAGGTATGAGATAAGAGAAAATAATTTTATCATTGTTAGTGTGGTCGACATATTATAGCTATATTCGACTTGGAGCTATATAAGATTTAAAATAAACAGCTTCACGAAGTATCCCGATTAACAGCGTAGGTTCCCTACCTACTTAGAGTCAAGACACTCCCTCCTCTTTGTAAAAACGTGACAGTTGAGAGTTCGGTTACCTACCTAATCAAAGGAGTAAAATATTTAATATTTTCATTATTTTTCTGTTACAATATTGCAGTTAAATTACACATTTTTTACATAGATTAGCTTATTATTCTAATTCTGCTCTATTGCCATAAAGTTTAATCTATATCATCTCAGTAGTTTTTACGTGAAATAAGAACAAACATTCATCCATCCTCACACACTTTCACATTTGTTACATTATAATTAAACTAATAAAAAACCAAAAAAAAACGCTACAATATTTGAAAATCAAAATAACTGACAAAGCCACAAAGATCTATTTACGTATATATCATCAGTTATCTATTTTATTGCACCATCGTCTGTCCTGTCATTAATTTATTCTTGCTTTTAGCATTTAAGTTACGGACGAAGTGTAGTAAACTTAACTATTGAAGACTATTCGGGTTTGTTTGAAAAGTATTTGTTGATTTTACGGTCATTCGGACAAACCAAATATATATGTAGTCTTATATTCAATACTTACCATATATCTAATACCATAACATCTAATCTACTGGTCATGAAGTTACAATAAAATAACTATTCTGTAACAATAACTATTTTACAACTATAACTATTCTATAAATATAGATGTAACTATAGTTTAAATAATGTTTAATACAAGGTTATGATGTCACTTTTATAGTATTTTTACGAACATTTTATAAGTGACTTGTTGCACTGTAGTTAAAATAGATTTAAATCATTTTTAAATTGTCTCCAATGGTGTTTTGACAGTGTCTTCTCGTTTTATATAGGAAGTGGGTTTAATGTCTGTATAAGGTAGAAATTGATACTGATATTGAATGAATTAGGAATGTTGATGGGTTATATTATTATTGAGGCCAGTCGTGGCACAGGGGCAGAAGTGTGTGATTGTAAACATGACTGGTTGTGGGCTCGATGTCCACTTAAATGAAATATTTATTTAAATTTGTATTTCCATTTTCTTCGCTCTGGTGTCGACGCAAACCGAGGCGTTGAGTTCCGCCACTCAACATGCAATGCCTCCAGAGTTTGATGTAAAGTTAGGAACGGACTGTCTTAACACTAGGTTCCCTCTGCCTAACCTGCTACATGTGGGACACAGCGTGAAAAAAAAATAAGTGAAAGCTTAACAGCTCAAACAGTCTCTGACTCAATATCTCAATCCATCATATAATGACGATCTACCGCTAGTAGCAGTACCAATCAATACAATATCAAATCAAATTGGCTAAAAGAGTTGATTATATTATGTTTAATGTTGGTGACTCACAAAGCACGCCGCTACCTCAAGGCGTTTGCCCACGTAGAGCAAGACGCGGAGGAGGAGCTCTGTGTGGTCTCACACCGTAGTGAATTGAAAGATTAAGCTATCTACGATTTGACGTTATATGATTGGATAAGTTTGTTTTGAAAGATTAATTTGATTTGTAATTGGTATTAGGGTTAATTTTGCCTTGAGTTGCTTTGGGATATGTATATTGGAAATTGTGATGGTAAAGTTAAGGAGTTTAGCTGTTAAGGTTGTGTTGACTCTAGTTTTTATCTGCAGTTACGCCCCTTAAGTCAAATGGGAAGAATTTTTCAATTAGAACTATTAAATTCTGAGATTAGTATGTTGGATTAAGCAAACATACACTTGATCTATATAATTTTAGTATAGAAGTATAGATATTCACTATAGTGTACAAAATACAACGTTAGGTTGTTATTTACGCACCACTTTCCGCTGAGTTCTAGAGGCATTGCGTGTTGAGTGGCGGAACTCAACGCCGCGCTTTGTCTCGACACCAGAGGGAAAAAATATAAATATATAGATTTAAATAAATACTTAATTTAAGTGGGCATCGAGCCCACAATCAGTCGATATTCAGTCACACTTTGTGCCCCTGCGCCACGACTGGCCTCAATTATTTTTAAATAATTACACATTTATTTTAAAAAAAGACGAAACAATTGATTTCTAACTAATAATTTAGAAAATTTAATCATAGCAAACATAATATAACTCTCGTAAATTATAATTTTATAGAGTAAGTGTCAAACGCAAATGTTTGTCGTAACTTGTGGGTGCGTGGCACAAAGCTTTTCCTCTATCTTGGCAAGTACTAAGGGATTTAATCGTAAATTCGATAAGATGTCTTTTAATATGTTGTTCGCGACGATATCGGTTACTAAATGTGGTCTTGCTTTATATGTACAGGTATTAATGTATGTATTGTGTTTTTTTGTAGAGCTGTTTCTACTTTCGTATTATACTTTATTGTGAAATATTAGCTATTTTTATCTAAAAAAAAAACACACACACAACCTAATAAATGGACGTATTATATATAAACAATTTACTGTGATCGATAAAACTCTATTTTTCTAAAAGTAATAAGTTAATTAAAAACACAGAAATAAAAGTAGAGCAGTGGAACTCAATACAAAAAAACGTGTAATTTCTCAATAATTCGGAAAAATATTTTAGTATTTCCTTTCAGGTTATTTTACATACATTTAAAAATGTCTAAAGTTATATCATTTTTATAGATTGTTTTAACTTATCCAGACAATACCTATAGGACAAATATTTATATGACGCGTTTGATATACAGCCTGTATTAAAAACCGGTCATGTTTGCTTAGCGTTTGACTCGTATTATTTAAGTGCTTCTTTATTTTTTTTATAGCTTCGCGCTGTATCCTGTATATAGCCGGGTATGCCCTGAGAACCTGGGGATCTAATGTTAAGGCACTCTGTTCCCATTAAGAAACATCTGTTTCTCATTTACAGCTAAATTCTGAGACATTTGGCATCGAAGGCATTGCGTGTTGAATGACGAAATTGAACGCCGCGTGAACAAATAAATTAAAAAAAATAAATCAAATCAGCTTCACGCTGTATCCCGCACACAGCAGGGTAGGCAGAGGGAACCTAGTGTTAAGACACTCCGTTCCCCACTTTCTGCCGAATTCTGGAGGCATTACATGTTGAGGGGCAGAACTCAACGCCGCGCTTAACCTCGACACTAGAGCGAAGAAATGGAAATATAAATTTAAGTAAATATTTCATATCGTCGAGTGGGGATCGAACCCACAACCAGTCAATTTTGCAGTCACACCTCGTGCCGCTGCGCCACGACCGGCCTCAAATGTGAAGTGAACAAATGAAAATATAAAATATTTAATTTCCTCGAGCGAACCCACAACCTGTCGCGTTTACAGTAACACGCTTGTGCCACTGCGCCACGACTGGCTTCTGCACTACAACAGAACTAAATTGGATAAAGGAAGTAAATTTGTAAAATGAACACGACAAGCAAGCTTAACTTAATTGTATGACGGCATGATACGTTTGTCCCTCCGTTACGCTTTACATGAAGTTATTAGGTAGATTTACTAAATTATATGTACAATATGCTTAGAGCGCTGATATATTGAAATTGTAGTTTTATAAAATTATGCATACAAACAACAATTATGCATAAAAAAGTCCTTACTTAAAAAAAAATAATTTTACCTTCCTTAGGATACTCCCCCTTAAATATAATTTTATTGTTTTTTTAGCTTTACATTGTATCGTGCAAATAACAGGGTATACAGAGGTAGGCCAGGAACCTAGTGTTAAGATACTCGGTTGCCATTTAGACACTTCCGTTCCCCACTTTTTGCCGAATTCTGAATTTGAATTCTGAATTTCTGAAGGCAGTGCGTGTTAAGTAGCGCAACGTTTTACTTTTACGAAAGGTAACGCCTTTCGTTTAGATTAAGGAAATGAAAATATTGAATATTTCACTTCCTTGAGTTCCCACTCAAGAAAAAGAAATATTCAATAGAACCCACAACTTATCGCGTTTGCAGTTTGCTTGTGCCCCTGTGCCACGACTTGCCTTAATACATATATAATATGTATAAAAGAATATTTAGCGTAAGCTTTCCTAATTTTAACATTGACTCTCTTCTTCTTGCTGATATTAATTCTAACGCTTATTGCCAGGATCTGTATTTCTACTCAACCTACAACTTCCTAATCAATCTTAGAATCTATTCAAATATATCTCAAAGACAAAACCAATGGCAAGACTTAGTGTTACTAATTAAAATAATATATTACTTTCAATACAAAATGAGCTTTTACTCAAACTAATATATCTTTTCTAGGTCGTTAAAGCTCTACGCTACATTTATTGTTCGTTCATTATTTAGCCCTTATTAATCAGTTTAATTACAAATCTCTGTCTCATTATACTTAACAATGTTATTTTATAGCTACACCCACGAGCTAACTTTGAGAAGCTGTGGTTGGCTAATTTTGTCAATAGAATAGTTGCATCACGTTGGAAAGTCATTTTGTTCTTTTATAGATCTGATCTGATGAGTATCGGTTCGTAATCGTGGAGACGATGAGTCATTTTGAAGATAGGAAACATTTTCAATGTAGGTGTAGACTGATTTTCTATTTATGTTTAACAAATGGTTGACGTTTTAAGGTTTTCGGAAAGTTTAGAGAAATACAGTATGTGTTTTCTAGTGTTTTTCGTTATTTTTTAAGTTATTTATTATGGCATCACGCTATATCGCTGTTAAGATTATTTTTAATATGTATCAATATATTTAAATAATTAATTAATAATTAATTAAAAAAAAATAATTTTTATTTTTAAAAACCTTTTAGACAAAATTTGTATTGTGAAAAATAAGAGCTAAAAATAATTATTATTAATATTATTATTTAAACAATTTTAATAATAACTTTAATAAAAAAATATAGTTAAATTGACCTTGACTGCCTGTGCCATATAAAAATAAAAAAATCACCGATATGTTTAAATGTCTAGAAATTTCAATAATTTCGATAATGATGAAATGAACGAAAATTCTATAATATACAAAACTATTTCGTTACTGAGTGACTGACAGATAATGCACAGGTCAAACAATTGAGCTACTGGAGCACTAAAAAGACTACATGGATTTTTGAAATTCATATAGGATCTAGCCAAAACAGGACTTTTCGTCTTAGGTCTTAAAGTAAAGGTAAAAGAGATAGGGGGAGATCTCGATTGACCTTCGAAAACACGTTATCGAAGATACTGGAGGAAGGTCACGCACAAAGCTTGAGGATCCCTTGGAGGGCATGTATGAAGAGGTTGATGACAATAGACGAGGCGAAAGAAGTATGTAAAGACCGCAGCGTTTGGCGCTCCGTTCTCTCTGACTATCCCGCTAGGGATACAGCGTGAAGTTAAGTAAGTTAAGGTCTTAAAGTCTCCACAAGCAAAATTGAGGTTTATAACTTGTATAATAATATAACAATAACATCTTATTATAAAATGCGGAAGTCTACACCTCACTCAAGCTTCTAATTACCAACTAATTGATTTAGTATGATGACAGTAAGACTCTGTGACAGCGAGCCTGTCTATATCGAACTAGTTACGTTCAATTTACTGAATAATATTATAATGCTGTCTGAAGTAAATCAAATAAGCTTCACATTGCATGTCGCAAATAGCAGGGTGGTCGAAAGAATTTAGTATTAAGACACTCCGTTCTCCCCTTTTCTGAAGTTTTCGAGGTATTTCGTATTGAGTGGCGGAACTGAACGCCGGGATTTGCATTTTTGCCAGAGCGAAGAAATGAAAATATTAATATATAATAATTCCTTCCCCCGAATGGAAATCGAACCTGAAGTCTGAAATATTGGATGCAAAAAGTAAGTTAACTAAAGTAAATAAATATTGACTTTTATTAGAAATACACACTATGGTTATTGTGGCTGTCAAAAAAAATCTTAAATGTCCTATTTATATAGTACTAGAAAATTTTCAACAAAAATCAGTAATCTGAAAAATCCTACTGTCAAAATACTCCGTTCATTGTTTGATTGGCATTTGCTGTACCTGTACGTGTATAAACTGGTAAAAAAAAGGTAGAGCCAAAAGTAGAGTAGAGTGTTACGACACTCCGTTCCTTAATTTTCGAAAACTTTTCGAGAGATTGTGTGCGTTTGGAACGGAACTCAACGCCCTTCTTTTCTTGTAGCCATAGCAAGGAAACTAAATTATTCTTTATTACGAGTGGGCATCGAACCTGTGCTGATCAACTGACATACTATAAAACATGTATATTATTTTATAAAAATAAAAATAAATCAGTTTCACGCTGTATTCCGCATACAGCAGGGTAGGCAGAGGGAACCTAGTGTATGCTATGTAACACTCCGTTCCCATTTTCATTTTTTTAAGTGGCAGAACTCAACGCCGCGCTTTGCCTCGACACCAGAGCGAAGAAATGGAAATATAAATTTAAGTAAATATTTCATCTCCTCGAGGGGTGATCGAACCCACAACCAGTCCGTTTTACAGTCAAATTTTGTTCCGTTGCGCCACGACTGGCCTCAATTAATATTATTTTATAATATAGCTATTTCAGTCTCAATAAAATCAATATCTTCATTAATTGTATAATCGATATTATTCGTGAAGTACAGACACGGGTTATTACAATCGAAGTCAATTCGGCGTGCAAGTGCAAGGCGCTAACGGTCTATTTGTGTAACATTATTTCTGAACCAACGAGCCGTGTGTGAGAGTGTGTACGCTTTAGCGTTTATAATATACTATTATAATTATATTTATTATATTTTATAAGCTAAAAGGCCGGCCGGTCGTGGCGCAGCGGCACGAGGTGTGACTGCAAAACCGACTGGTTGTGGGTTCGATCCCCACTCGAGGAGATGAAATATTTACTTAAATTTATATTTCCATTTCTTCGCTCTGGTGTCGAGGTTAAGCGCGGCGTTGAGTTCTGCCACTCAACACGCAATGCCTCCAGAATTCGGCAGAAAGTGGGGAACGGAGTGTCTTAACACTAGGTTCCCTCTGCCTACCCTGCTGTGTGCGGGATACAGCGTGAAGCTAATTTAATTTAATTTTTTTTTTATAAGCTATCTTATTGCTAATTATATAAATATTTAAATTTTAATATATACATTAGGCGTGATGGTTGGTTGTTCGATTTCCTCTATGCACGTTCGATACCCACTCGGAAGATTGAGTTATTTCCATTTTCTCGCTATGGTATGCCTCGTAAATTGAGCAGAAAGTAGTGAATGGAGTGTCTAAACACTAAGTTTTTTTTGCCTACCCTAATATATTATGTAGGATACAGCGTGAAGCTATAGATATTGTGATAATTGTATGATGATATAAAAAATATTTATATAAAAAACTTAGCTGATAGTAGTTTTCTATTGGACTGGCAACGCTGGCATTTCTTTGCTAAATAACGATTCGAAAGTGCTTGAAGGCCTTAGAAGTCTATTTAAATTAAAATATTTTGATTCCACTTGATTTATACAATACAATACTTCTTAATCTTGTAAATCGTATCGTTCACGTCGCGCGTTGAAATTATATCACATTAGAATCTATTTGTTAGTCCATTTATTTAGCGTCACATTACGTTATTATTATAGCACTAAAGTCGATGTGAGTTGTGCGACTGCACAGCGTCTGACTGTAAACGCGGGTTCAATTTTCACTGGAAACAATAATTATTATTCTCATTTTCTCTGTCTGGTAACATAGCACGGCGTTGAATCCGTCACTCAACACGGAATGTCTCGAAAACTGGGTGAGAAATGGGTTGATAAAATGTTGTAACTAAATAAATCCAGAATATGGGCTTGCCATGGTAGAAAGAGAGGCAACCGGGTCTATCATGCCCATTCCAGAGTGGTCTGGTTCGCACCCCAGATATTTTACAAGCAAAAAGTTTGCTTCGAAAAAAGAGAATGGTGCCTCACGAGACCTTCCAGTTTACCACGATGTGAAACTATAATAATTATTCAAAGCTACTTAAAATGAAGAGCATCCTTCATATTATATGGATATTGCTAACGACTTATATAGAAAATAATAGTTTACGATTTACATATAAATTGAAAATTTTATATAACAGCTTGTGTGTACAACAAGCAATGTTTTACTATTATATTGTTTCTTAGATAATATTATTGTTTGAATGCTGGCGTTGTTTCATGTAATGGTCTATATAAGACTAGTCGTCGCTCGCAACTTGGTTTGCGGTGGCCTTTAAGAGCTCAAAAAGAAAATATATATATATATTTTTTCATTTCCATAGGAATTTCTAGAAATTCTTTTTAGTGCTCCCCCATTTCTTAAGTAGGTAGACTACATATCAAATCTTTACTTTTCTGTAAGTTCAGTAATGGAGTAATGTAGTGTTATATACTAGAGATAAATAAATATACTTAATAATAAATTGGATTTTTTTTAACGTATAAATTTAATGATAATAAAAAAAAACACATAAAACAAATATTATATTTTTTGTATTTTTCTTATTAATAGATTTTATAAGCCTTTTCTTGTCTCATGTTTCTTTAGTTAGTTAACGTAAAACGTTAACTTATTTTCAAATTTCATCATCTACTCAATTGAGCAAATTGACAAATACAAACAAATCGATTTTAAATTCACTCAGATATCGATTGTAGGAATTAATATCGATTATTCGCAGTAAATTTTATGATGGTCGCTGATGATTGAGCTTTCAAGTAGTTCAAGGAAGAGGTCAGACTTCAGAGAGGCGATGACAGATGAACGTCAACGGGATCGCCATTGTTAGAACTCGTCTAAAGACAGCTCTTGTTTAGTCTAGCTATTGAAGAACTTATCTTTTAGAATGTGAAATTTATATTCTATCATTTATAGTTTTTTGTATTATCTATATTTGTTTTTGTATTTTTTTATAGCAACTTACGGTTAAAGACATTTATTTTCTCAAAAGATTTACATATAAATCACTTACAGAGAAAATTACAAAAACATTAAGTAAACAAATTTATATATCGAATAGGCGTATACAGTAACAAGATAAAATTTACAATAACATAATAATATCACCACAATGAAAAGAAGTATAAATATTTTGTGATGCAAAGTAGGGTAGTTTAAGAAATTAATAGAAAAAATGATAGCAAATGTACTAAGTTATGTTACTAAGGTAGGTGACACATTAAATGTTTTAATATAAAAATTAATACAAAAACATCAATTTATTTAAAAATTAATTGATGTTTTTAGATTTCGTTTATTTATTTAATGTAGTTTTTTTTTTTTTTTTTTGTTAAATATTATATTTTATAACACTTATAAAATAATCATTTAGTTATTATTTACATTATTCTTATTTTACTTTCTTATGCTTAGTATCTTATTAGGTGAAGTACTTACTAAGTGTAGCATTGTATTGTAATAAATACATATTTTAGTTATGACACTGTTATATTTTACATATGCATTAAATATATTTTATGAGAAATCCTTTAAAATATGGTTTTTTAGACTTTTTTTAAAACTATAAAGTTTTTTTATATCTTTTATGTCCTTGGGCAAATTATTGTAGGTATGGGCTCCTTCGAACAAAATACTTTTCTTGCCGTAGTTTGTCCTTGATGGTCCTAAGCATATGTTATTAGCACTTCTGGTCATTATTTTATGTAAATTAATTCTTTTCGTGAAAGTTATTTGAGAGTGTATATCTTTTGTTAGTATTTTTCTAATATGAATGCAAGTATTATATTTATATATTTGGGTTAAATTCATTATTTTCGTTTCATTATAGATTTTAGTTGTAGGAGGAAAATAATTATATTTAAAAATAATCTTGATAAGTTTTTTTTTGTGT
>JAAIXJ010000075.1:994315-1019261 GCA_013403705.1 Heliconius hermathena
TTCGGCAGAAAGTGGGGAATGGAGTGTCTTAACACTAGGTTCCCTCTGCCTAACCTGCTGTGTGCGGGATACAGCGTGAAGCTGATTAAAATAAAACGAATACTAAATATTTAAGGGCAGATTATCAAAATACAAACAAAAAAAGGATTTAAATCGGTTAAGCCGTTTCTGAGATTATCGTGAACAAACGCACAGACAAACAGACCAACTAATGCTATTACATCGTTAAATGTAACATCTTTCATGTACAGGCACCGATGAGTTAGGATTTTATTGTAAGTATCGATAAGTTGTGTTTTTATTTCAAACATTCAATTAAAGATTCTTATGGGAGGTACGAAAATGCGACCTAAAATTTTAATAACTTTCTCACTAAAAATCTTCATTGCGTTGCAAACATACATTATAGGTATATCAAAACACGAACATAATTCAGTGTGTTAATTAAATAATTCTGTGGTTTAAGCGGGCGAAGCCGCGAGCGGGTCGCTAGTATTAAATAAATAGTATTTTCTCTTGCCAAAACTATAATACATAATTGTCTTTGAATAGTGGAAATTTGTGAGAATCTCAATACAGTGATGATCCCTAACATCATAAATAAGTTGTAACAAGCGTATAAAAATGTCGACGTAGCTCGATAAGAACGTATGGCCTAGTCGCCAGAGAGTTTGGGCTGTTTTCAAGAGTCAAATCCCGTTATTTTTTTACAAGTTTTCTGAAAAGTATTATTACTCTCTTCTAAGGGTGGAATAAAACTAGAAATGTAAAAAGATTAAAAATGCAGTTTGAAGGAAACTTTAAAGTACCGCCTAGTTTCCTTCTTCTTAAAAATAAATTACCTACTACAGTACTTTTTTTGTACACACACATACATTGCGTGTTGATTGGCGGGACCAGTCTGATATCTTCTTTGAACTTTATGTTAATACCAGAGTAAGGAAATAAAACGATTTCACACCCCCAAATGGGAAGAGAACTCGCAACCTTCGCGTTTACCGTCCTCACATTAATTTGTAAGTATTTACATTGGAAAAAAGAAAAAACAATAGATTATTTGTCAATGTTACTCAAGTGCATCTGTAAGAAAACCTGCTCTAAATAGTGTAGATACAAATCTATGTAATGTATAATGTATGAAGGAAGTACTCGGGGGCTGTAGCTAATTTAGTGGCGTTACACGCCTATTAATGTATACGTACTTATCCTATATATGTATAAATACTAGCAATATTCACTTTTTCTCGCATATAATAAGTTAGATTGCTCCTACTCCGTTATAAAATGCGCGGCGTTGAGATCCGCCAATATCTCAAAAAATATGCAGAAAGTGGGGAAAGTGAAAGTGTCTTAACACTAGGTTCTCTCTGATTACCATGCTAGATACCACATCTGTAGGAAGTAAATAACGTATGTATTTTATATTTGATGTCGCATACATATAAATTCATTTTATAAAGAAATTCTTCCATTTAGGCCAGTCGTGGCGCAGGGGCACAAAGTGTGACTGTAAAATCGACTGTTTGTGGGTTCGATCCCAGTCGAGGAAAAAGAAATATTTATTTACATTTATATTTTCATTTCTTCGCTCTGGAGTCGAGGCAAAGCGCGGCGTTAAGTTCCGCCACTCAACACGCAATGCCTCCAGAACTTGGCGGAAAGTGGGGAACGGAGTGTCTTAGTAATCTAATACTAGGTTCCCTCTTTCTACCCTGTTGTGTGCGGGATACAGTGTGAAGCTGATTGATTTTAGGAAATTCTTTTTTCTATCCACCATCGCAACTCTCTCATAGAACGAGTCTATGAAGCTACTCATCTAATTCGAGCAGTTATTTTCACACTCAACTATAGACTAATGATCTAATAAGCTTCTTACAGTTAAATTGAACCTGGGACATTATGCAATAAATACCTATTACGCTATTATATAGATTGTATACTTTGAGATAAATATAATTTAATATTACCATTAATAACTTAATCTGCGTCAGTAGTGGCGCAGAGGCACAAGTTGTAGGTTCGATTCTCACTCGAAGACATTTAATATTTCATATTTTCCTGTCTGCACTCTGGTGTCAAGGCAAAGCGTGGCGCTGAGTTCCGCCACTCAACATGCAATTCCTCCAGAATTCTGCGGAAAGTGGGGAGCAGAGTGTCTTAACACTACGCCTATTAGCTACCCTAATACATGCGGGATACAGCATGAAGCTGAAAACAACAAAGAAAACAGTATTACACTTTCTGAATATTATGTTACAAATAAAACATATTTCGAACTAAACCAACATATTATATTTTAATAATATTAATTAATAAATAAAAATAAATAAATCAGCTTCACACTGTATCCCGCACACAGCAGGGTAGGCAGAGAAAACTTATTGTTAAGACATTCCGTTCCAGACTTTCTGCCGAATTCTGGAGGCATTGCGCGTTGAATGGCAGAACTCAACGCCGCGCTTTACCTCGACACCAGAGCCAATAATATTTCATCTTCTCGAGTGGGGATAGAACTCACAACCAGTCGGTTTTACAGTCACACGTTGTGCCCCTGCGCCACAACTGGCGCACATTAATTAATATCTAATTGTATTATAACTATAGTATTTGGTGTCCTTAAATATTTACTACAACAGCATATTAATTTTGTTAATTGGAAACTCTGATTAAATTCCAACACTAAATCGATATAAGGGCCTTTATTGGGACTTAATGAAATTAGATATAATAATTAATTAACTAGTCTTATTCACAGCCTCTCGTACCTCTTATCTATTATCTTACAATTGTAAATTTGTATAGGAATTTGAATTAAATATTTGTTATTTATTTATAAAGTATGTAATATATTATTATATTTTATAGATTCTAGTAAGTAGTAGTAAAATAAAGTTTTCACATAAAGCAAGTTGAGACATAATTTAGTTGAGTTTCGCCACTCCCCACGCAATGCCTCAAGAATTCAGTGGAAGGTGGAGAACGGAAGTGTCTTGCAAGGGATTGGAGTAACTAGATTCCCAGGTTCTCTCTGTCTACCCTGCTATGTACAGGATACAGGTGAAAAGATATAAACTGTTTTCTTACGGTGGCCGTTTTGGATTGGCAACTATATTGATTATATGATATTTTATTGTCATCAGAATTGAAGTCGTAATCCAAATTATAGATTAATAGCACTCAGGAATGTATATGAAATTGAGAATACAAGATTTCACATACTTGAACACACATACTAACACGGGAAAAATAAATGAAAGCTTCAGATAGATAGAACTCACTCTATCGAGTGGGGATTGAATCTGCAACCATTGCGTTCACAGTCAGGCGCTGTCCACGATGCCATTAGAGAATTAATTATAATATAAGTATATAATCAAGTTTTCTGCTGTCTCTGCTCATATTTAGATATTGTCTTAAACTAAATGTGTCAAGTTGACTGCAACGTAATCTAGTAGATAAATATTCTAAATTTATCTCAAATAGCAACACCGATTTGTAAGTTTAGTTTAAAATTACTGTTTATAAATACATCTATTATTATGTAAAATGGTGACGTAAATTTATATTTATTGAAAGTAAAGCTTTCAAGGAAGCTTTTTTCAGAAAAGCAACGAAAATTGTCAATAATTTTGTTTATTTATTTTGACCACTATATAGCACGATGAGATAATTATAGATTTCTATTTAAAATAACTATCAAATTTAATGTACAATTAAAATTTTATATAAAGCCAGACGTGGCGTAGGGTCACAAGTGTGTGAGTATAACAAGATAGGATGTGGGTTTGATTCCTGCTCCAGAAATAAGTATGACGTTGAGTTTCGCCTCTCCAGAATTTGGCGGAAAGTGGGGAACAGAAGTGTCTTAATGTCTTAGCTACTAGTTTCCCAGGCTCCTTCTGCCAATTCTTCTATTTGCAATATACAGCGTGAATATAAAAAAGAATAAATAAATAAAATTGAATATTTCGTTTTAAATTAATATTTTAAGAAATCTACATAATATTGTTGTAGAGTTTATGTAAATTACAATATTGTATTATATAGTGTTATATATTTATAATGTATATATTTAAAACTCTTCCTTACTAAGTAACAGCCGAAATTTGGTACATAAGTGCTTTAGGGGGATTAGGCGAGAACTAGAGAGGATCTCTAGAAATCCCTATGGAGACGAAAAAAACATTTTATTACTAACGCAAAGAAAGTTAAAGGCAGCCAAAGGTATGCGACATACCTAAAAGCAGTTCAATACTATGAGATCATTGGAAACACCCTCAAAAAGAGACAAGTGTCATACGAAAACCTTGCAATTCCGAATTAGCTAAAACCTACGCAACAAATCCTTCATATTTACAGCTTTATTAGTTGATAACTCCAGCACCAAATGCTAGATTTTATTTATAGAGCAAGTTGATTGCACAAGTAACAACATTTCCTTAAGAATGCGGGCTACACGTTTGCCGTCCTTGGTCGTAAGCTCGCTACTACGGTCAAACAGACCGTAGTAAATACACTCTGATGCGAATATTTCGAAGATTTATTGAGACATTTGTAAATTGTAAGCATAATTTATATTGGTTAAATACTTAGAAGTTGCAGCCTGCTTCGTTTGTGTGAACTATGAAATGGGAAAGCTAGTTCTTCTCCTAGGAATTTCTGGAGGTCTTCTCTTAATGATCTTCTATTTTCCTTAAGGATACTGTATGTCAGGTTTGGTCGTTCTACTCTATGTAATAGTATCTATGCGTTGTCTATCAGTCACATAGTAACGGAAAAGTTATATATAATTCATTCAAAAATTTATTTTATTCACTATTACTTTTTAGCCTATAAAGTCAATAATATTCATAATAAATAAATATTGCGAAATATTGATATTTCGGAATTTATGAAATAATATTACCCAATTATAAATGAATTGATTAAACTTTATTCTAAGTTCCGAATTTCTTGCGTAACATAGCAAAACCTGGATTTGAAGGCAGTTAGTAAAATTATTCACTATAGGATTTTAAGTAACGGCAACATAAATGGTTCATTTTTTTTCATGTAATAAGACATCACCTACTTATTCAAGATTGCATTAAAACGCCTTAGTCATAATATAAAAACTATAATAATTATTTATTTGTAACAGTATGTATTTTTATTTTTTATGGTTCCGTACCTCAAAAAAAAGGACTTATAGGATCACTTTGTCATCTGATTGTCTGACCGTCCGTCTGTTAAGACCGAAGATATAAGTAGATATAAGTAGATTGCCACATTGCATAATAAGCTAAAAATCATTTCTGATAAATATGTGCTCACAGACAAATTGCAGAGCACATATCTTCCATGGATGAGCTACTTAAGATCTGTAGTCATAATCACACAACAATAATTAGCGAGCTGTCCAAGGGAGATGTCAGAAATATTTTCCCAATCTCAGGCTGGTGGAGCTCAGGACCAAAATTGGTGATGTACATAATATCAATACTAGAAAAAGGAGTATTGCACCTGTAACCCGATTACATCGAGTCTGTAATTCTTGTATGGGACAATGTGTACGCTTTTACAACATGATCCCAGAAAACGTCCGAGAATGTTCTATATCATAATTTAAAAGAGTTGTGAAAAGACGTTTGTGTGTTAAAGGTTACAAATAGGTTTCATAGGTTTCAAAGTATCATTGTCAGAAATGTTAAAATGTGTTTTTGTATAATTGATTTAAAAAAATAAGTCCCCCTGTGTTTCTTGCGCCGGTTCTTCTCAGGTCTGAGGCATTAACTTTAGTGAACTGGTGGTAAATTATTTGACGTTCAAAAAATGAAGCATGTAACTTCTTATTTTGAATAAAATTATCTGACGCACAGTATTTGACTTTTGACTTTGATCATACTTCTAGAAGATGAACCAAATGTACCTACTCCACGTTCCATAGCAATATCGTTAGCATTTTAACTATTTTATCATTCTTAGGCGGCTTTAATTAAACGTAAATTACAGTGGTATTTTCTTACTTTTTGTCTAACAATAATATTTGGATACAAATTTTTTTAAAACCATATGTTATTCGACTTCCTACACTTAAACAGTAGCATTATCATAGAAATAGGTCAGTCTTTCTTTATTTGAATATACTTCTAGAATATATTATTTAAATGAGCATGCGATCTATTCACAGTAATCGGGTAACAAACCAAACAGGCTTAGGGTTGGATGGATGCCATGCTGGAACTTACGTATGGATTTGCTATTTTGGAAATAATAAATATAATATGATAATGTCTTAGAAATAATGAAAGCGATATATAGACTTCTGATAATTTTTCTTTATAAATGAATAAAAAAATCAATCAATGCTAGTCGGACTCGCCTATTGAGAGTCAGGGATCAAATTCAGGATTGTAGTCAACAGGATGGACAATTTGTGAAACTTGACAAACTCAAATTTTCCATATAATTATCCATACGGATCTGTTTTATATGAAATGAAGTACAATGATAAGTTTGTAATTGTTTTTGTCTGTAATATAAATATAAATTTTAAATAAGCTTAGGGTTGGATGGGTGCCATGGCATATAATGTATAATAATCTAAAATAGCAAATTTATTCGTAACTTTCAGTTACGTATCGCTATTTTGGAACTAATAAGCATAATATTGTAATTGTGTTGTCGGCGTAGTCCCAAACTTATGGAAGACCGCTCTTATCCATCCATCCAACCATCCATCCTTCTAACTACAGGCCTGTTGCTATCACCACTATACACTATACATACTCTCGTAAGTGATGGAGAGCATTATAAATAGCCAGCTGTTGGTTTATCTGAAGGATGGTCGACTGATTAATGACCGTCGATATGACTTCCGCCATGACCGCTCAACCTGTGATTTTCTGGTCTACCTAACCCTCGGCTGGGATGCAGCTATCAAAAACAAGGAAGAGGGCATGGTAGTTAGTTTGGACATGGAGAAGCGAAACGATCGAGTGTGGCATGCGGCGCCCCTTCCAAAACTTCCATCCTACGGCCTTCCTAAGAATTTATGCAAGTGGACCGCCATCTTTCTCACTGTGCGCAGTATCAAGGTCACTATGTGTGACGATTTTTGCTCCGAATGTATGCCTGTGAACGCTGGCCTTTCCCAAGGCCGCGTCCTGTCCTCTACGATGTTTCTTCTACATATAAATGACATGTTAGAGGATTATAGGATTCATTATGCAGATGATAGGATTTACTCTGGCCGCGCAAGTCTTTCTCTGGAAATGAATAGTCGGCCAGTGCCGAAATAAGCTTGTGTCTTCAGTTAAGACATCCCTTGGTAATGTTTCCCCATGGGGTGAAAGGAACTTGGTTCAATTCAATCCTAAGAAGACACAAGTTGACCACTAAAAATACCTCAGTTGTCGTGTCGCCAATTTTCCAAAACACTCTTCTTATAGCCGCGCCCAGTATTATTGGCCTAAACATTTCGAGTGACCGCCAGTATTGCGATCACCTGAAAAGCAAGTCCAAGTTGGCCTCAAAGAAACTGGGGGTCACTAACAGAGCGCGACAGTACTTCACGCCATAACACCGATTGACCTTGTATAGGGGCCCAAGTTCGTTCTTATATGGAGTACTGTTCTCATCTCTGGGCTGTTGCACCCCAGTATCAGTATCAGCTTGACCCATTTGATCGCATACAACGTAGAGCCGTTAGAATTGTTGGGGTTAGTTGGGGTACCCAATGATCCGTGCTAGGCTTGACTTTGTGTAGAGACGATGAGATGTGCGTTTTCTACCGTATTATCATTCGAATTTTCTAACCGCACAGTACGTTACAAACTCAAGTATCCCATCTACACAATCTGGATACGTGGCACTCCATAACTGTGCAGTTTCGTAGGAACAGCCTTCCACGCGCCACACAACTGTGGAATTCTGCCTACCTGCGGCAGTGATTCCAGGTCGATGCGACCTGGGTTCCTTCAAAAAGCACGTCTGTCCTTACAATAAAGGCCGACAACGCACCTGTAACTCCTCTGATGTTACAGGCGGTCGTGGGCAGCGCTGATCATTTACCATCAGCCGTATGCTCATTTGCCAATTTCTAAATCTTCACAATAAAAAAAAACGATATAAGACACTTCTCGAGGACCTGTCATGTCAGGACGAGGAATCATGACCTGTCATGTGAGGACGAGGAGTCATGAAATTTTATTAGAAATGAGAACTTACAATGTAAATAAAGAAAAAAATCCAAAAAGTTAAAATTTATCGGTATCTTATAGAAAATAATAACAAACTTATATTTGTAGTACATTTCACACTAAATGGGTGCATACTCTCCCAAAATTAAATTTGGAAACTTTTTAAGTTGTACTTTTCGTTGTCCTATAATCCTGAAATTGGTATGGAATCGTCGGTGAGCGAGTCCGACTCGCACTTGACCCATTGTTTTTGTATATTATGTCACTGGTTTTTGCGCATCCTTTGTCGGGAGATCGCGTGCACTTAAACACAACGATTTGCATGACGGCTGGCAAATTATAGCTGTTAAAAATATAGCTTTCACTTTTTGCGGGAATGACTAAATATTGCTTGGAATGTATAGGCAGACTTTTTAATATAATCCAGTCCATCCAGTCCAATATTATTGTATGAGAGCGGCGTTGAGTTCTGTTACAGAACTCTGACTTATGTCAAGACACAATGTCTGGAATTCAGATCTAAAGTATAGCTCGAAGTTTGATACTAGGCTCTAAGGGAGCTCTGTTAGAAGTTTATTGGAACATCTTACTAAACGTTACATTGTCGTGTCTACTTCTTCTTCTGTTATTTTTAAGGTTTATGCTTTATCATTAACGGAGTAGCCGGAGAGACAGGAGCGCTTTCGCCAAATTTTACAGTATTCTTCTTCCTCGTCCACTGTTTTCAACTGTTTTAGTGCCTCCCGCTCAGGATCATGCTTTTTACGTAACCGTTCCTCTAGTATCATTAATATTAATTATGTCGAAGAATTCTGTTACTTTTAAAAAAAGGTCGGAGTCTCCCACCGTGGTTTCCGTACCAATTCAGGATTGTGGGGCAACGGGAAGTATATCTAATAAAAATTGAGAAATTTATGTTGGTGGACATATTTACTCATTTTGTATGAAATGAACTATAAATATGAGTTTGTAATAGTTTTTTATGAAGTATCTATAAAACATTTTCACTTTAAGGATTTTTTTCTTTATTTGTATTGTAAATTCCTACTCCTACTAATGATGAATAAACGCTATGTATCTCTTGATTATGATGACTTAAAAGATTATTTTTTCTATGCTCCAAAGAGCCGTTAATCTGAATATTTGATATTAATAAACAGCTGACAACAACGTGATTCACAACCTCAAAAAGCAGATTCGCTCTTTATTTTTCACATATAATAGGGCAGGCAGAGTATAAAGACACTCCGATTCACGCTTTCCGCCCAATTTTTCAGACATTCAAATTATTTAAATCTTGAGTGTTGATTAAACCAACAACCATCGTACTTACAATAAGACATGGTCCTATTATGATACCAAGGTTATTTCAATTCAAAGATGTGGGGCGTACAGACGTGTAAAAATATGTATCGCTTAAAGTAAATTGCATAAAGGTACAACGCTAAGTTTTAACCAATTAGCCAAATCAGTAAGTTCTTATGACTTACCCACTACAATTTATTATTTCTTCGTATTAGCGATTAGAAGGTAGAAGAATATTGGAAAACCCCTCTAGAGTATGGATGAAGGTTGATGATAGTGGAAGAGGCGGAAGAGGTATGCAGAGGCCATAGCATTTAACACTCCGTTGTCACCGGCCACTTCACTAAAATAAAACAAGAAGCTAAAAAAATAAGGCTGCTCTAAATAAACATCTCTCTCTACATCTCAATGGGTACCTGAATCGATGGCATGCTAAGTAGCTTAGTTTTTTCTACTCTTACATATGAAAAAATTAGCGTTGCATGGAGAACGGAGTGTCTTAACACTTTGTTCCCTCTGCATACCCTTCTATATGCGGGATACCGTGTGAAGCTAGGTTTATCAATTCACTAAAGTCTCTGACTATACCCAGAATAATAGGAGAAATTCGCAAGATAGTTTTTGATTTAAATGCAAAAATGCTTACGGTATATTTGTATTCATTCACACCAAAACAAAAATTTAAGTTAATCCTTTCAAAGAACTACCCGATTTATAATTAGGAGAATATATTAGAAAATAGTAATAAATAAAAGAACGTGTACGAGAACGGTTACGATCGCATCACGTATATTTTACGCGTCACGTGGAACAGGTGTTCTACACACTGAAATTATAAACAATTAATATATAATTTAAAATCAGCTTTACGCTGTATCCCTTCCGCTTAGAGCAGGGTAGTCAGAGGGAACCTAGTGTTAAGACGCTCCGTTCCCCAATTTGTGCCGAATACTGAAGGCATTGCGTGTTGAGTGGCAGAACTCAACACCGTGTAATTTTGACTTCATTCAACTATTACTTTTTGTATAGACGTGCTGATAATTTTGTTTTTGTAGTATAACAATTGTGTCAGCTTTAATAAAGAATTTGTAATTTTTATTGTAAGGTTTTAAATAGCCTTTGTAAAGTAACCTTTTGGCAAAGGTCTTATTTATTGCAAAGTGCGGCGTTGAGCTGCGCCACTTAACACACAACGCCTCCACAATTCGGCGGAAAATGGACAACGAAGTGCCCTAACATTAGGTTCCTTCTGTCTACCTGCTGTATGCTGCTGGAATACAGCGTAGCGTTTTTTTTTTATTATGGCGTGCAGAACGCGCCCGTTCTTAGATAATTACTGTGACAATATTACGTTGTACAGAAAAGAAACAAATATTAACTGATAAGAAAGATATGAAAATGCATGTTCAAAGTTCGAATTGATAAACATTTTACAGACGAAATTCGGAAAACTAAAGTTAAATTCAAATTGCTTTATCTACTACATTGCTTTAAGTACACGAAAAATATAACAGAGTGATTTCTCCTTAATTTCTCTCCGACATAAATAAAATTGTCTGCGTATAACTACATATACTAAAGTAACTAAAATTACAAAAAAAGCTTTTTTTTTAAATGTAGATTTCTATTATTCACAGTTTATAGCCAGCCTTAGCTACTTTACGTGTGCGGCATTTCTAACTAAACGCTTTGATATCGGTGGCTCCCGCGGCAACTTTGATCTTCTACACGTAAATCTGTTTAGTGACAAATAGCCCAATAGTGATCGATGCTCCTCTAATACATAGTTCGGGGGCTTATAATAAATTTTTGCCTCGTGGGTGCCTGTCTTTTGTTTGTTTGTCTTGTTCTGTGAACTTTAGACAATGATGTGTTGTCATGTTATTTTATTCTTACAGTCAATGTGAAAAAGGTTACTTCTTTTTTGTTCTCAGTTCAAGCTGTATTGCATATTCGTCTTTACATAATGTCAATTAATTCTGTTCTCCCTTTTTTTCGGACGGAGCTCACCGCTGTACTTTGGTATAATGTGTTGGAAAACCCATTAATCAATTAAAGTTATAGGCTATGTTTGTCACATTAACCCTTTTGATGTACACTCTGCTTTGATATTAATTCGCGTGTGTCAACTATTATACAAAATCAATAGTTATGTCTACTAAGCATTAGGTGAGAAGCCAAAGGTAGAATCTAGTGATTAATATACTTACTTAGTTTCACGCTGTATTCCTAGCAGAGTAGCCATAGAGTACGGATGACGCCAAACGCTACAGTCTCTGCATACCTCTTTCGCGTCGTCCACTTTCATCAACCTGTTCGTACAGTTTTTTAAACATTTTTTTTAAAGTGTTATTCCACACTTAGGAAAGAAAAATACTTATTTAGAAAACGTATAAAAATTTGAACGTAGCGGGACTCGAGTCGAATCTAGGAGGCGCGGGTTCGAGTCCCGCTACATTAAAATTTTTATACTTTTTCTAAATAAGTACTGTTCGTACATGTTCTCCCGGGGGTCCTCACTCCTCATGCTTTTCACGTGATCTAAGTCCAGTATTTTTGATAACGAGGTCTCCTCCCTATGCCTAATACCGCTCATTTTTCCTTTATAAATCTTTTAGGGATTATTATAATTTTAATTATAAGAACAAAATATCAACTTGTCTTGCAATTATTTATTATGAATTATTACATCAACTCAACTTAATACATAATTATATTATTATGAATTCAAAGCTACTTTAGTTTACATTAAAGCAAGCAAGCAATGTAAACAGCTGAAAATATTTATATTATTACTCTGAAAGCGTTCGTTGACTTTTCCACGTTTATTATTAAGGAAAAAGGAGGAACTACAACCTTTGGCTACTTTTGTTTCGGCTTCATGCTGTATCCAGCAATTAATGGGGTAAGCAGAGGGAACCTGGGAACCTAGTATTAATACATTTTATTCCCATTGATATACTTTCGTTTTCAACTCTCTGTCGAATTCTAAAGGTATTGTGTTTTATGTGACGGAAGTGAACATCACATTTTGCCTTGTTACCACCAGTGCAGAAAAATTAAAATGTTAAATATGTTATTCCCCTGAGTGGAAATTGAACCCACAACCTTCGTGATTTAAACATGTATACTTTACGCAACTGAATAAATCAGCATTCAGAGAGTAAGTTAATATTTAAAATCGTAGTATTTTTTTTGAGTTCCATCAGATTAAAAGAAAAAGTTTCTCAGCGATCGTCACACGAGTATCGAATTCGCGACGTCAGGTGTATACGTTAATATTACAAAAGATATATATGTACATTTTTTTTACTTTCCCGCTTTATCCCGCAAATAACATGGAAGGCATAGAGAATCTAGTATGAAGACACTCTTTCCTCCGCCTTCCGCCCAATTTTCAAGATACGGAGTATTGAGTGGCGAATTGAGTTTCGTGCATCGTATTTCTCTGAGTGGAAATCGAACGGACAATCATCGCGCTTGAAGTACGCTTGTACTCCTGCGAAACTGCTATAAAAAATAGAGACCAAATTCATTTACGTTTAGCAAAACTGCTTCTAACTCCTGCCTTTAGTTTTTACCTACAGCTAATATAGAAATGGAAACACTATTGTTTATAAAACAAATATATTATAAAATAACGTGAGTGCTACTTATTTTAGATGAACTTGGTCGATAAGTGAATACGCATTTATGCATAAATTATGTAACATTCGATTTGATTTGGTGCGTTCAGTGAAGTTGCATAACTCATAAAATATTTTTTAATATATATACGAAAATCGATAAAAATAAATCAGCTTCACGCTGTATCCCGCACACAGCAGGGTAGGTAGAGGGAACCTAGTGTAGGACACTCCATTCCCCACTTTATACGAAAATTGATTTTTGTATGTAATTTATGCATTCGATTAATAAATTATTCTATAAAAGTTGAACGTTGTTTTTATTGTTGTTCAAAATTTTGCTGTTTTATTTTCACATTTTTACGCATCTTCTCTATCACATTAAATTGGCAGAAATTAATTAGAGAGAGGCCGTAGTGGCGCAGCGGAGTTCCGTCTGATTTGATAAATTGAGTTTTAATTTCGATTTCGCAACAGATGTTGTGCCACTCCGCCACAAAGGCCTCAATACCTATACTAATGTAATAAATATTTATCCTAAGCGGAATTCAAACCCACAGTCTTCACGTGTATTTAGATTTACACGCCCACTGTGGCGCTGATTGTCACTTGATGCTTCACTCATCACTACTTCTCTCGTTCTCTCTCGTAACTCTTCGTTACATCACAAATGTGTAGTTGAGACCGTCAGGAAGCAGTGGGACTGTAACCGCGACCGTTACGGGCTCGATCCCCATTCGGGGGAATTATCATATCAATTTATTTCTATTTCTCCATTCTATAATTCGAAGGGTGGTATGACATTCCGCCACTCAAAACATCTGTCTTAAAAATTCGGCGAAAAATAGAGAACGAAGTGTTTTAACACTAGATTTCCTTTACTTACTAGCTGCCTGCTTTACGTGGAAAAGGATGAAACTGCTTTTATCATTTAAATATCAATTTTAATTAACCGATACTATATTGTGCAAAGTATTTTTAAAGAGTGTAATGTAGTTTTAATACAACTATATTTTAATCCACTTTTCGACACTATAAGCCTTATTTCTATCAAGTAACTTTCATAGAAATGGACTTAAGATATGTAAAAACTTCATTTCTAGTATTATATCCAAGAACTCCATTTCGTAACTCAATCTAAGTTAACATATCGTGTGATCAGATCTGACGTATCGCTATCGCTATTTATATAATTACTCAACACCTATAACCATTATATTTTAACACATTAAATATTTATTCAAGTTATCATTATCATAATAAATTAATCAACAGATACTTACAGAAAGCAATAAGTTTTAAGTTTCAATTTCTTATATCGTATCAGTTAATCCGATACGAGGAGGCCAGCGTGGCGCAGTGGTACAAGCGTGTGACTGTAAGTACGATGGCTGTGGGTTCGATTTACACCCGGGGGAATTAAATATTTATTATTTACTTACTTTTTGAGGCCAGTTGTGGCGCAGGGGCGCAAAATATGACTGTAAAATCGATTGATTGTGGGTTCGATCCCACTCGAGGAAATGAAATATTCGCTCTGGTGTCGAGGCAAAGCGCGGCGTAGAGTTCCGCCACTCAACACACAATGCCTTCAGAACTCGGCGGAAAGCGGGGAAAGGGGTGTTTAACACTAGGTTCCCTCTGCCTAACCTGCTGCAGCGTGAAACTGATTTAATTTGATTTAATTTACTAAAATTTTTATTTCTTAGCTCTGGTAACAAGGCAAACAGCGGCGTTGAGTTCTGCCACTCAACAAGCAAAAGCCTAAAAAAAATGAACGGCGGAAAGTGGGTAACTTTCGGTTCCCTCCGCCTACCCTGTTATATGCGGGATACAGAGTGAAACAAAAAAAAAGCCAATAAAATGATACAGACCACACATAAGTGGAGGGTACGAGGTTTTACGTGTATTGCGTTATCGTTCTGGAAGGTAACAGTACTGCGCGAACTTGATTAGAGGCGCCGCTCGTTCGTATTGTTTGTTTTTATCATTAATTAATTTGCGTATAGAGCAAGCTATTGCCTAAGTTACATTCCACAGTTTTGCTTGCGTTTTGTAGCGTTTTTTTTAGTTTAATGCATCTTACAAATATAGAAGGATAAATACGATAGTGGCTGAAAATATAGTGTAAATACACTCTACATTCCACCCAATTTTAAGACCTTGTAAGTTATGTCTCCTGTAGAGAAAGTAAAATCCATCTTATCCAAAACGTACAAGTAAAATGAGAGCGATGTTCAGTATTGCATTCTAGACTATATCGACCAAAGAATAGGACATTTATATGTGTGCCAAGTGCTGTGATCACTCGAAATGTTATTAAACTAATGATTTTACCCGGATTTTTTTTACTTGTTGGCTGTATTATATTTGTATGTTAGTATAATTTTACTACGGAACTCTGGACTTACTCTATTAGGCGTCGGTGGTAAAACAGCTTTAATATGCCAAATTTTATGCTTGTTTAAATTAAATAAATTACTAAATTGTGAAGGGTTTAAAAATAGCTCTTAATGGTTCATGTATTTTTTACACGCATTACCAATTTTTTTAACTTGACTGCACATTTTTCAACAAAATTATTTTAATACAATCAATACCATAATTGGGGATTGAACCCACTACTATTGTATATAAGTACAGGCAGCCGATGACTCACTCTGTCACGACGGCTTTTAATATAATATATAAATCACTAGCACAATATAAAATATAGAGAAAGCAAAATCCAAAGAGAAATAGTATTCCAGCTTCAAATGTACAATGAAATTTAAAGTCATGTAAAGTTTGGCTAGCATCGATATCTGACGTGAACATGGGTAGCGACTACGGAAGCAAGGTTCTGTGTGCCTACTGATTTATTGATACAAAAAGTGACTGTAAAACAGAGAAGTGGAATCATATATATTATATATATTATATGATATTTTAGAAATCAGAAACAAAAAATACCCTGAATTAACAATATATTACTTGATGAAATAAAAAAATACAGACAAGCGCGAGTCGGGCTCGCCCACCGAGCGTTCCGTGCAAAAATTAAAGGTGAACTTAAACTTTTTCTGAAATTCAAGCTTAGCTTAGCCAGAGCCTTTTCATCTGCTACCTCACTTGCACTAGCGTTTGATATAAACAACCATATCCTTTTTTTTAGTAAATGTAGAAATATGATTTTTTTAGGAAATCAAGGGACTGTAGATTTGAGTATATGTAGTTTGAATTTCAACTCGATATTTCCAAGCGATCCTGAGATAAAGGCTCGGGACAGACATAAATAGATAGACAGACAGACGGACGAATGGATAACAAAGTGATATTACAAGGGTTTCTCTTTTCTATAAATGGCACGGAACCCCAAAAAATGCAGCTTTACCTCTGAATTAATAGTGGGAAACTAGTGTTGAGAGATCAGTCAATTTAATCTAATATATATAGTGTCAATTTTCTATACATTGTGTTTTAAGCCGTAGACCTCAACGCCGCACTTTATATCACCAAATAATTCTATCGTTCGATTAGGTTTCGAACCCACAACCAACGTATGATGAAACAAATTTAAATAATGATGGTAGGGTTCGCAAATAAGGTTAGAAGTCAGTATAATATTGTACTTGAATTGAATGTATAGGCTTATATAAAAAAAATCAATTTTAGCATTAATTTACATACCGATGTCCATAAATCATACTTGCACGTGACAAATCTCATGATAGCATCTCAAAAATTTCATACTTAATAATCATTAGATGATTTTTGTATGAATAATTCATTTCCTCCGGTTGTGTTCTGTTCCCAATACCTATAGAGTGTTAAATTCGTCAAGTTGCTAGGAAAATATTTGATTTTGTGAATCTATATGCTATTGTGGTTAAGTTGGAAAATATCTAATATACGCGACGGTTATGGATTCGTTCTTGATTAAAGGTAATGTTTAAGGTTTTATATATACTGTAAATACACTTTTTCAAATGAGACGAGGAAATTCAAGAGAGACGTGGAAATGGAAACTAGTCGTCGTAACACTTCGTTCTCCACTTTCTACCAAATTTTTAAGACATTACGTGTCGAATGGGGAAACTCAACTGAATTCAGTCCCTCGAATGGTAAATAGAACCTACTACAACCACACCTATATACCCACAACTATATATTAATTTTTCCCTATTATAATTATTTTTATCATTAATTATATACTTTATAAAATTTAAAGACGCAAAGGCCTTTTACGTTTTTCATACAATTTATACATTCTCATTTTAACACGTAGTTTAACTACATTCCCCATAGATATAGTTAACGTATGTAACTCACGTAAACTATATTGATCTCGACACAATTCTAAATTTCTTTTAATTTTGGTATTCTCCATAAGCTGTGAACATTAGGAAATTACAGAAAAAGGTCTCTCACAACGTGATTCGCTTAGATATAGGCTAGTAGTGAGGTGTACCGTAATACTGTCATCTATGAACATAATGATATCAGCGGTAAAGACGATTCTGGCGTTAATATATGCCGCTTAATGTCAAATGTCTAGAATTCGGGCGGAGAGTAGAGAACGGAATGTCATGACACTAAATTCTTCCTTCTTTTCGTCTACACGCTCTTCTCTTCTATCCTGCGTATGGGCAGAGGGATTATTATTAAGACACTCGGTTACCCATTTCCCGCCGAATTTCTGAGGCGTTGCGTGTTGAGTGGCGAAACTCAACATCGCACTTTGACATGGTACCAAAGCGAAGAAATACAAATATTATTAAATAAAAATTTATTACCCCGAGTGGGAATCGAAACAACAACCTACGCCACCAGAGCCTCAACGAAGAATGTTGATGGAATGAACTGCGATTTTTTTGTTAATAAGCGAAATCTCACAACGTTTTTACTGCTCTTTTAAACAACTAAGAAGTGTAGTTTTAATGTTTTTTTTTTTAAATTAAAAAAAATGTTATTTATGCGTTTTTTTTAACGTGTATGTTATCGAAAACTACTCTTGTTAGTAGTTCAAAACAGCAATAAAAGAGATTTAATTTTTTTATTCTCGATACTTTACCTAGGTACCGTCGAAATATACGATGATGTCATATATCACAATATATATATATATACGACTAGCCTTAGCTAATTATAATAATATATAAAAATAACAAAAAATATATATGAATATTGATCTTCTTAACTGTTAATACAAACTTAAACTTGCATCACTTATAAAGCATTGGCGCGGTGGCTCATAACAATTACCACGCTTACAACTTTAGTGCAAATAACCAACCACCTAAAACACTCAATAATATACCTAAACACCTCAACCATAGAGCTCAATTTCAAATAGCACCGAAATAATAACTACCTAGGACAATAAGATCAAGTACACTAGCAGGTATGGTCCGTTCTCAAACAATAGGTATTTAAAAGGAAACAATTTGTGGCCTTTTACTTGCAAATCAATACATAAAGTAACAGAATGGACCAGGTTTAATATAAGCTTTACAAGAGAGCTATCGCGAAGCTCGTTAGCGTTGTAGCATTAAATGGTGGTGGATGAATACTTTACGTGACTTCGTGGTTACTAAATTTGTGTTGTTGTTTTGATACAAAAGAAAATTATGTTTTATGTCTACTTAGAGGTTTTAAGTTCATATTCTCATTTTATTTTTCACGTTGTATATATATGCGTATAGTGTAAATGTCATAATTCAAATCAGCTTCACGCTGAATCCCGCACATAGCAGGGTAGGCAGGGGGAACCTAGTGTTAAGACACTCCGTTTCCCACCTTCCGCCGAGTTCTGGGGGTATTGCGTGTTGAGTGGCGGAACTCAACGCCGTCCTTTGCCTCGACACTAGAGCGAAGAAATGGAAATATAAATGTAAATAAATATTTCATTTACTCGCGTGGGGATCGAACCCACAACCAGTCGATTTTACAGTCACACTTTGTGTCTCTGCGCCACGACCGGCCTCGAAATAAAAAATGTCATAATTGATTCAAAATATTTTTGTATAATAAAATTAAAACTTAAAAAAGTGTAATACTTAAAATTAAGCTTCACAATACACTTTAAGTTTCACAAAACGCTTTATATGTATCAAAAACCTGAACTCTATCAAACTAAAAATAAGAATAAAATTTCTTAATCTCTTTTTAGCTTCACGCTGTATTCCGGGAACCTAGTGTTAAGGCAATAAGAGAAATGAAAATAAACACTTCATTCCCCTGAATGTGAATCGAACCCACAATAGTCTCCTTAATAGTCGCACGCTTTTACCCATGAACCACCACGGCATTTTGAATCTTTTTCATACTTTAACTTTACTTTACTGGCCAATAATACTTGTTAATCAGCTGAATATTTAAAAACAATTTATTCATGAACATAATTTAAAAAATATATAATTTAACTTTCAAAATAGTAAAGTACAGATATTATGCACATTGGTATAACGGTAACACCACATAATATAACATATGAAACAATTGCGAAAGCTCTTCAGTCAACTTCAATGGTAGCGTGGTGGCCGCGCCGTAGTCACGCAGTGCCCGGCGCACGCGCATCCAGCAAACACGCGCGATCCTATATAACTATAAAAGAAGATTAATCATTTATTTTTTTTTATTAATTATAAATTTATGTTTATTTTAAAAGGTGGTTTAAAGGATTTTTTTTGTCTGTGAGTTTTTATGGTATTTTTTTTAATCTTGTATGAGTGATTTTTTTTACGATTGTGCTGTGTAGTGATGTGCACTGTGATTTCAGACATGAAATGTGATTTTTGTTTGACAGGTAATAATTTAATTATAATAGTTTTTTTTTTATTAATAATCTATTATGTATTAAATTGAAAAAAAAACTGTTATTACTTAATAGCAGTTTTGTTTTGAAACAATTACGAATAATAAGATTATTCCTATTTCTCATAAACAAGAAAAATTACTTGATTTAGGAAAACGGCATATAAATTTAATTTATTAATACAATTTTAGAACATTTCCTTTTTTTGAGCAATAAAATCTTCCATTTCGATTATATAGATATATCAATATTCTCAATTTATTTAACTTAAGAACATTATTAGTTCTTACACAACATTATTAATTATTTCTTCGTAATTAACATTATTAATTATTTCTTCGAATTTATATTTCCATTTCTTCGCTCTGGTGTCGGGACAAAGCGCAACGTTGAATTCTGCCACTCAACACGCAATTCTTCCAGAATTTGGCAGAAAGTGAGGAACGGAGTGTCTTAACACTAGGTTCCCTCTGCCTACCCTGCTGTGTGCGGGATACAGCGTGAAGCTGATTTATTTATTTTATGAACATTACTAAGCCACTGCTTATTATTGATATCTAAATTAGGTTTAAACCTTTTCTAAAAGAAGGTCAAATTGTATGACAAATAAATAATTTATTTCATAAAGAGAATAGTATGTAATAATACGTGCAAGAACTATTTTAATATATTTATTATTATTATATTTTGAAGAGACGTGACCTAAAATCACAATTTCTACGCAATACTTAGTCTTATTTTTTTTTTTTTTTAATTATTTGGTAATTAAGTGCTGTTTCAATATTTCATTTACAATGAAGACAAATATAAAAAAAAAATATTGTTAAACTATTTTGAATGTTGACAACAAGATACAAAAGAGAAAATTATACAAAAAAGTTTTAATTTAGGTTGTTTGTTATCTAGCCGAGATTTTGCTAAATTTCATTTAAATATGACAAAAGAGATGTTAAAATGATCAGTTGAGCCACTTTACTGTTAAAAACGTTTGCTTACTCGAGGTATAGTAGATTTAGCTCCGAAGACTCCGTCGTTTTGAACCAGTATAGCGTCTAACGGTAAATGTTTGAAGGTTCGATTCCTACTCTAGGGAATAAATTATTAAATTGATTTACTTCTTCGCTCTGGTAACAGGATAAAAAGCATTGTTTATCGTGGTATCGAGCTCCGCCACTCAACGCGCGATATCTCCGGAATTGGACGGAGTGCCTTAGCACTAGGTTCGTTTCGCCTACTCTGCTATATGCGGGATACTGCGTAAAGCGAAGACTGTTTTACGTTAGGTTAGGTTAAAATTTGTAAAGATTTTGTAACACAACGAGATAAACCTTAAGCAACGGTCCAACACAATAACCAGTTACTATATAAAAAATTACTTAAGTAGTTTTTAAGTGTAACAAACAAACATCAAGCTGCCCAAAAATTAAGTCATCACCTAACAAATGAGGGAACCTAAGAAATACATCTATCAGTGTGAACATTTAAAATAAGCTACGAGTAGACAATTTCAAGAGCAAAATAAGTATAAATCACTGCAGCGGTGGGCTTCCAGCCGCCCTGCGCTGAAATGTTGATGACTTCTACTTCGACGATGACTTAAGTGAGAAACTTAGGCGTTTATGGTAATGTTATGTTTTATGGCTGTATTATGTCTTTGATATGACTATATTATGACTACATTATGACTATATTATGACTACATTATGACTTTATTATGACTATATTAGGAATTAAAGTATTGTCAAACTAAAAAGTACTATAGTGCTGTGACGGTTTTTAAGTGCCACAGGTTTGAGTCTCGATACTATCCAAATTTTATACGTTTTTTTTTATTTTTGTTAGTTCTTTAGTGTGGTAAAAAAAATCTAAATTTAGAAATTTGTAAAGAATAAGTAGAGAGTTGATAGATAGAAATAAGTACATATTATTAATAGATTTTTAATGACATTTTTGCTGAGTGTTTTTTTTATAAGCGTTCTGTGTAATTGTATATAGCTATCTCTTGTTTACCAATCAATCAAATCAATCAATAAAAAACATAAAGAATTAAATGGATATTATTTTATTTTTACATTTTATTGCATTTTACAGTATGAAATAGAATAGTGTCACTAAAGATATTTTCCAGAAGAACCACAATAATACCACAAAACGTAATGCCTCCAAAATTAGACGGTACATGGAAAACGGAATGTCTTATCACTAGGTTCCCTCTGTCTATTCAGCTGTATATGGGATACAGAAGGTAATAGAAAAAAAAAGAAAATCATTCGCCTGTAATTTAAACCTTGCAACTCGAGCGTTTCAAGATATCCTATAGACGTAATATTTTGACAAACCGTAATCTCGAGACTCGAGCAAAGGTAAATATTTTATCAACTCCATTGAAATTGCAATAAGACCTCTGAAGTAATAACATTATGTATGAATAACGTCTCGTTATGTTCCATTTGTAGGTGATTTCTTAAATTTATTTTGCTATAAACTGTGACGATTTTGATATAACTATCATAAAGTTAGTAATAAATATTTAAATATATTACTTGAAGCTGTAGAAGCGCAATGGCTAAATCTGACGGTAATCAGGACGGTAGCGGTTGCAATTCCCGCTCGGGAAAATGAATAAAGGAGAGATTTTACAGCATATCTTTAATGTAACGCGACGGTTGTGGGTTCGATCCGTACTTGAGGAAGTGAATTATTATTTATTAATATTTCAATTTCTTCGGTCAGGCACCAAAGCAAAAGGCCGACGTTTAGTTCCCCCACCCTACACGTAATGTCTGGAAAAAATCGGCGTGAAGTAGAGAACGGAGTGTCCAATCACTATGTTCCATCTGCCTACCCTATTGTAAGCGGGATACAGCGTGATGAGGCCCATCGTGGCGCAGGGGCACAAAGTGTGACTGTAAACGCGACTGGTTGTGGTTTCGATCCCCACACGAATTTGTCGGTGTCGAGACAAAGTGCGGCGTTGAGTTCCGCCACTCAGCACGCAATGATCGCGCATCTCAAGATTCCCTCTGCCTACCCTGCTGTGTGCGGAATAAAGCTGATTTTCATAGACTCTTTTGTGAGTATGAAATTAATTGCTAACCATCTCAGTACATTCTTTTAAATTGTGCTACAAAACATGTTAGATATTTTTTATGAGGATTATTTGTACATATTAAAAATAATATGTTAACTCCAATTTTAACACTCGTCAAATTGAACCTGCTACTTCAGGCATTTAATGAATGATTCTAATACACAATACTTGTAAATAAGTAGTTCTTATTTTTAATTTTCATTTATTACTATTTATCAAATTAGTACAAAAACATCAATATAGGTATATATAACATTTAAAAACCAAAAAGGTTTGTAGCGATATTAAAATTACACAATTTTTTATTTACAGTATTTTACTATAAATAAAAAATTGTGTAATTTTAACTTTTGAAACAATAAAAAATAAATAAAGTTTTAAGCACTATATTATTCACAAAATAATGGAATTGACACTGTTTTGATATTTACTTTTTTGTGACATTACTATTATAAGTTCAACGGGAGATCATTTATTATTTTCGGTACGAGGTAGGCCAAATCAAAATCGTACTTTTATATATTTTTTAAGTATAAACAAACAAATCTACGTTATAATAACAAATATATATGTATATTTGTTATTATAACGTAGATTGAGGCCAATCGTGGCGCAGCGGCACGAAGTGTGACTGTAAAATCGACCGGTTGTGGGTTCGATCCCCAATCGAGGAGATGAAATATTTACTTAAATTTATATTTCCAATTCTTCGCTCTGGTGTCGAGGCTAAGCGCGGCGTTCTGCCACTTAACGCAATGCCTCCAGAATTCAGCAGAAAGTGGGGAACGGAGTGTCTTAACACTAGGTTCCCTCTGCCTACCCCGCTGTGTGCGGGATACAGCGTGAAGCTGATTATATATGTATATCTATATAAGTACCCACTCTCACATCCACTTTTCTCATACAAGCAGTTATCAAAACAAAAATATTTTAATGAGCCCGCAATGGCCCGGCCGGACGAGATTTTAAATATTTAAGTTAAATTGATCAATTTGAAATCAAGCGATAAAACAAGACGGTTTTAAACACGGTAGGTGTTTACGGTGGTAGACGGTTTCTGGAAGACTTTTGGTATAACAGTTTTATAAGCACTCATAGGTAGTCTTAGTGGGAGCGGAGTGTCTTATCACTAAGTTCCCAGTGGGATACAGCGTGAAGCTAAAAAAAGGAAAAATAAAAAAAAATATATATTGAATTGAAGCTACTCTACGCTTATACTTACTCGTATACTAAATTCGATTTAGTTTCTTAATTTGGGAAAAAATATGAGTTTTACATGTCGTGCAGTGGAATAGTGTGTTTAAACTGCAACGATGTACCTTTCTGAGTATTTAATTATTTTAAACTCAATGCTTCATTTCATATAAAACAGGGTAGGCAGTTAGTTCTAGTAGCTAGACGCTAAGTTCTCGAGACATTGCGTCTTGGGTGGTGGAACTCAACGCCGCGCTTTGCACTTCCGTAATCAGGAAATGGCAATAATTAATTACCCTAAGTACAAAGCGCACTCACAACCATAATATTTACAGGCGCTGTGCCACGACGCCCTTATATAACGTGCTCTACAATATTTTCTAATTATTATTTACTTTTTAGCTTCACGCTGTATCCCACTGGAAACTTAGTGATAAGACACTCCGCTCCCATTCCAGTCTTCCAGAAACTGAATGAATATAGACACTCCATTCAACATTCTGACACTTACTTATTTAGAAAACGTATAAGAATTTGAAAGTAGCGGCACTCGAACCCGCGCCTCCTGGAAACCGACCAGGCGCTCTGACCACTAAGCCATACGTTCTCATCAAGCTACGTTGAAATTTTTATACGCTTGTTACAACTTATTTATGTTGTTAGTATCTCTGTAGGGAGATTTTTACAAATTTCCGCTACCCAAAGATAATTACTAAGAATTATCGATTGGCAAGAGAGAATACTATTTTTTAAA
>JAAIXJ010000075.1:1020878-1045230 GCA_013403705.1 Heliconius hermathena
GACAGACAGACAGACAGACAGACAGACAGACAAGAAATTCAAAAAAAATCTTTTTGCTTTCTATTATTCTTTTTAAGTGTCCCTCTATCCATTTCAGTCAAAATTTCTAAATGTACAGACAAAATATTTTTACTGTCTTATTATATATAGAGATAAATATTAGCGTGGTAATATTTTGATATTATGTTTTACATGTTTTTCCGTCGTCTGTACATCTATTGTCAAAAAAATATATAAATATTTTTAACTTTTTAAAAGTGTAATTCCATACTAAGTAAAGAAAAATATCTTTTTTTAGAAACATCTAAAATTTTGAACTTAGCGGGACGTCGATGGATTTTTTTTTCTTTAAAATTTTTATACGTTTCTAAAGAAATATATATTAGTTTTTGCATACAAAATGTACTGACCAATCATTGAATACAATTCTTACGTTATCTTATCTTGTCAATTCTTCGAATTTAAGTTAACTATTCTATGTTCAATAGATAGTTATCTTTTTTCGGTTTTAGTTTCTTTTACAGAACAGTACATTTTTTGTTAATATTAATATAGCAGTCTTATTAAATGTATGGAGGGGATTTTTTTTTAAATTATACATATATAGGTAGTTTTTGCTGAGGCCGGTCGTGGCGCAGCGGCACGAGGTGTGACTGCAAAACCGACTGGTTGTGGGTTCGATCCCCACTCGAGGAGATGAAATATTTACTTAAATTTATATTTCCATTTCTTCGCTCTGGTGTCGAGGTTAAGCGCGGCGTTGAGTTCTGCCACTCAACACGCAATGCCTCCAGAATTCGGCAGAAAGTGGGGAACGGAGTGTCTTAACACTAGGTTCCCTCTGCCTACCCTGCTGTGTGCGTGATACAACGTGAAGCTGATAGGTAGTTTTTTTGGATGAAATATGTTATAGTTTTATGAAATAATAAATAAACTTATATAAGATATATAACTTACTATTGAACAATATACATATATTCAGAAATACCTTGTACAAAATAAAGAATTTAAAAAGAAGTCATTTAATATTACTCTGCTCTCTTTGTTCTCCGAAATAACAACATTACAGTATAATTAACACCGTACTCTTATATACTCCTCCCATATAATTTATATTATGGGAGAGTAAGCACTCTCTCATAATATAAATTATCTCAGTGGGTAACGGAGTGTTTTAACACTAGGTTCCCTGCGGATACATCGTGAAGTTGATACAGTACATATATTTCCAGCCTACGTTTACAATATTATATCTACATTCATTTCTCGTGCCAACTACACTACAATAGCATCTAGACTATATTCATACCATATTTGGTGTAAGTTATTCACTTTAGTAAGTTATTCACTAATCTTGTTATAGCTATTACAATTCAAATGCCACCAAGTTGTAAATTCTAATCAATTCATAAATATCCTAAATCGTAACGGACGGCTGAGCGATTTGTGGGCTATTACATTAAATCAAAATGCTATATATATTTATAATATATGACATATAGTAGTCGTGGCGCAGGGGCACAAAGTGTGTCTGTAAAACTTCTTTCTTTCTGGTGTCGAGGTTAAGCGCGGCGTTGAGTTCTGCCACTCAACACGCAATGCCTCCAGAATTCGGAACGGAGTGTCTTAACACTAAGTTCCTTCTGCCTACCCTGCTGTGTGCGGGATACAGCGTGAAGCTGATTTATTTATTTGATTTATTTATTTATTTAATATAAATGTTCTTAACTAAAAACGATGATTGCGAATTCAATTCTCATATCGTAAATATTAAGACATGCTTAAACTAATATAATTTAGTATGTTTAGATTTTGTTAGCTTCACTCTGGATCCTGAAAATAGCAAGATATATAGATGCACTTTAGACAGCCAGAAACTAGTGTCATAATATTCTATTCTCCGCTTAATAACCAAATACGAGACCCAACGATGCACTTTGCTTATATGGAGCGGGGAAGTATCAATAATTTATTCCTCCGAGTGGGATTCGAACCCATAACCATCGCGTTCGCAGTCAGACACGTCCCTTTCTCGTGTCTAGCTATATTAAACATTGTTTTATGTCAATTAATATTAGTTTCCTCTAAAAAATTAAAGCGAGGAACGAAACTTGACAAAATACTTTATCTCGATCGTATACTGTTTTACATACGAGTATGTATAATATGTTAAAAATTTATCAATAAGTTCTAAAATACATCCAACTTACATATTTGTGGAGTTCTTAAAATTGCATAACACAATAATTCATACATACTCGTATATCTGGCAGCATTCCCAGGTAGAATTATTTCGGGCCTTATCGATCTTAGTTCGGCCAATTCTTCAGTATTCGAGTATTGTACGTGAAACAAAACTAAACTTATTTTATATATTGATACTATTTTTTTCCTTTAACTTTAGAGACAATGGTCGTCGGCGAAATGTAAAATAAATTGAAATATTCGATCAGATTTGTCAGTTTTTAGAATTCAAATAAAATGGTACAAATTTATGGGAAAGTTATTAGGGTAAGCGCTTTTGTGTTTGTAACCCAACGTGTGTTGGGCAAATCAGCTTCACGCTGTATCTCGCACAGTGCAGGGGGAGCCTTAAGACACTCCGTTCCCCACTTCCTGCCGAATTCTGGAGGCATTGCACGTTAAGTGGCAAACCTCAACGCCGCGCTTGTCCTCAACACCAGAGCGAAGAAATGGAAATAGAAATTTAAGTAAATATTTCATCTCCTCGAGTGAAGATTGAACCAACAACCAGTCGGTTTTACAGTCACACTTTGTGCCCCTGCGCTTCGACTGGCAAAATATTTAGAAAACGTAAAAACAATTACGTAGCGGGATTCGAATCCGTCCCTCTTGGGTACCGTCCAAGTGTTGGACCTACATATGTCCGATTGATACTATTATCAAATATATTTCCTGAATATTTTTCTATTCTAAGAATGGAATAACAGTTAAAATTGCATGTAAGGCAAAATAAACATTTTGATACCCAATTGATTTCCGCCAAATTCTTGACAGAATGAAATATTTAAAAATTTTATTTGCTCGTTTTGGTTATCAAAACGCGGCGTTGAATTCCGCCACTAAATACGAAATACGAAATGTTTTAAAAAACTTATTGGAAAGTGGGAAAAGGAATGACTTAACATTAAGTTCCCTCTATCTACCAATGCGATGCAAGGAAAACCTAAAACTGTTTTTTTTTTATATATTACTAACGTTTTATTGCTACGTGCATCAAATACACAATAGATACTCAGATAATTAGGAATATTGGTATTACTGCATAAAACCATAATTTTATTTAAACAAAACCCACAATCCTACTTACTCTGTGACACAAGTCATGTAAATCATACTCCACGGGCTATTAGAAAACGAACAATGAGAAAAAGAAACAAACATAATATTTATTGTTTGTTCGAACTTTTGAAGTCATTGCGGCGTTCCTGTTGCTATGACAACAGTGGTTTATATAGTTTCATATTTCTCTTTAATACTGGTTTTTATTATAATATGCATTGTAAGCATTGGTCGTGGGTTCGATTCTTAGTCCGAATTATTTTCATTTTTATGTTCCTGTAGTATAAAGTGTGGTATTGAGATCAGCCTAAGTGGCTGTCAATACACGCTATGTCTCGAAAAGTCTAAGAAAGTGAGGAACGTATTGTATTAACTTTTTCTCTATAAAAAGAACAATATCATTGGTTGGTATAAGTAGAGATAAGCTTGTCGCACATTACTTCTTTTTTGTTTTTTTTTGGCACAAGGCAAAGCACGGCGTTGAGCTCCACCACTTAACACGTAATGACTCCAGAATTTGGCGAAAACTGGGGATCGGATGTGTCTCAAATGGAAACAGAGTGTCTGAGAACTAAATTGTAAGGTTCCTTTTGCCTACCCTACGATATGCGGGATACAGAGTAAAACTAAAAAAATAAATAAAAGAAATAATACTTTAAGCAAGGCGGCTTCCTTTAAATACGAAAGTTATTTTGTTTTAAGATAGCAAAGAAAACAATACGTACAACCATTTACATATTATAATCTCTATGAGTATTTTTACTTGTTCTAAAGTAGCGACCGACACGTGTTTCCGATTTGGTGACAACTCGGTAAAACGAGTGCACCATTTGGATAAGGATGGATGACGTTATTATCATTATTACTTATGTTTAAAAGTTACATTTTTTTAGTTTCACGCTGTATCCCGCACATAGCGGGGTAGGTAGAGAGAACTTTGTGTGAACATTTAGTTCTCAAGTACTGCCTGCCTAATTTTCAGGACATTCTCCTGAATGGGAATCCAATCCACAACCCATTACGTTTACAGTCAAACGATATACTTATGCACCACAAGGGCCCCTAAAATTAGTCATTTAGATTGTTGTTCTCCATACATCTATTTTAACGAAACAGGCAGAAAGCTCAAATTTATAAACAGAAAAATTGAGTATTCCCCTGCTCTTAGGTTATAGCCTCCTCTATACCCTTAAGGATACCGTTCGATAAAAAATCTAAATTAATTACCTATACTTACGTTTACATTTTTATACGTTTTCTAAAATATATATTTTTTATATATGGGAATTAGTACTATTTTTCGTCTCTATAAAGATTTAATAAATAGCCTTGTCTTGTCCCTATAGCAATAATCTTAAGGTGGCAGAAAATTCCAAAAAAATCTCAACAGATTGGATTCCCAACAGAGACGCTAACAACAAAGACAAATTATAAACGTATAAGAATTTTGACGTAATTCGATAAGAACGTACGTATGTCTTATAACTATGGCCAGAGCGCTCGGACGGTTTCCAATAGGCGCGGGTACGAGTCCAGCTACATTTAAATCATGTGCTTTCTGAAAATTTTTGTTTTTTTTTGTCTGGAATAATAGTTTTGAAAAAATGATTTAAGTGCGAGTCGAATTGCCCACCGAGGCTTATAAAAGTTGCCAAACTTAAATTTGCGGGCGCATGCCTCGTTTTATATGAAATAAACTACAAATATAAGATTGTAATGATTTTTTCTATGAAATACTTTTGCCTTGTCTCTTTTCCTCACTTCGTTCCAAATTTCCTAACTGTAGGTCCATGGAAAGTACCCTATGGGTTTTGATTACGCGGCGAATTTCATACAAAATGTAACAAAATCGAAGCATAAATGCTCGCAGCTTTTGATAGGCAATCGAATGTTGCGAGCATTTATGACTTAGAAGATGAATATTTGGTATTAACTTCAGGTCGAGAGCTTCACATGATCTCGAGATAAGCGGTCCTGATAGACGGACAAACGGAGAACAAAGTGATAATTTCATTAAGGATTCTGTTTTTACGTTCTGTAACGGTACGGAACCCTAAAAAGAGAAAGAGAGATAAATAAGTAATATAAATATCAAGCCACAAACTTCAATTACAATGTAACATAAAGAAACTTTGCAACCAATTTCGATAACAGTTTTTAAGAAATAGGGGCAACGGGATGAAAACAATGAGCGACGTAACCTCTGGAATGAGGACCACATCGTAAAAATGTAAAACCAAAGAATAAAGGCCGTCGCGGCACATGGGCACATGCGTGCAGATTGTGACATTAGTGGGTGCGATTCCCATTCTGGGGATGAACTATTTAATATTTTTGATTTCGATTTTGGTAACGAGACAAAGCACGGTGTTGAATTACGGCGAAAAGTGACGAACAAAAATGTTTTATTGGGAATGGAATAGCGTTCGTCGTTAAAGATAAAGCCTTTTCATTTAAATCCATCGTTAAGCGTATGACTGTGCAACGATTGTGAGTTCGATTCCTACTTGGTGGAAAAAAATATTTTAATTTCCTTCTTACCAGAGAGAGGGTAAGGCGCGGTATTGGGCTCTGTCCATTAATACACTATGAGGAACGGAATGCCTCAATACAAAAACGGAATGCCTGAAATACAAATTTATAAATTGCTCCGAATATCGTACGATTTTTATTAAGCTAACTTCACCTATAGTATACCTAAAATACTATTCAGTTTCAAGTCACGTTTTTCTATGTACGTCCCAAGACCTTCTTGCTTTTTATTTATACAGATTACCTTAATTAACTATGCTATATGAGGGGCCATCGAGGTATATACTTATAAGAGCAAGGAAATAAAATATTTCAAGACGACAACTAGCGTTGAGTACCGCCACTCAATATGCAATGTTCAAAAAGTTGGGACGGAAGTGGGGAATAAAGTGTCTGAACACACAATTATCTTTGCCTACCCTGCTATATGGGAAATAAAAAGAAAATAGAGAACTATGTTTTATGTCTTTCAAAAACACTATCTACGACCTCTACTAAACGAAGATCTCATACAGTCAAGACACAGCAAATAATAAAAAAATAATATTCATAATTATTTGAAAAAAATAATAATACTGACAATATTAAAAACTAAGTTGTAGAATGTATTGTAAAAGTAGAGAAGAAATAGACACATATAATATAAAATTCGAACGTGCTTATAAAATTCGGGGATTTCCCTCGTATTCCATCGGGTTCTATCATTAGATCCTGATTTGCTGATAATGGGATCAATGGAAAAGACTTATTCAAATATTTAAAGAGCTTTTAAAATCGGCCCAAAAATAATGGAGAAGGAACAAAAAAAGAAAAACATAAAAAATAATAATTTAACGAATATAAAACCTTCTCCTTTTGAAAAAAAAAAGAGGTCGTTTAAAAATTCTAACCTACTAATCACCATACACGTTTAAAACAAACAAAACCATGTCAAATCCAGAGCAAACTGTAACTAAGATATACTCATATATCATGCCCAATTCCCCATACAACGGTACTACGTCGATTTACCGGTAATAGGTAATAAATTCCACAGTACTATCGCTGTGGGCGCTATAATTGATAACTTATTTGATTTATCGACCAATCAGCACGCGGACGTGCTGAAACTTTCAATTAATACATAAATATGAGGTGATAGGAGCTGCGGTTTTGTTGTTGTAATTTGGATTTTGTGTTAATTATCTTTGAGGGATAAACCATATTAATTCACGCTTTTTTCCGCATAGCAGGGAAAAATTAAATGTTAAGATATTAGCACCGCGCTTTGTCTTTGTAGAGAACATTGAAATAATTGAAATATGAAAAGTAATGACTATTACCCCAAGTCAGGAAGTCACTATCATCACGTTTAAAATCAAACAGTGTTTCACTTTGCCACAATGATCTCTGGCTACAAAGACAATTTCTAATGAGATTGTTTTTCATTTGTTTCTATAATCGTATGGAATTTTTACATTAGTTCCTTGGTATCCACACGGTTATACGCAGAAGATGTATCAAACTTTAACATGGGAATTGAGAAGAACTTTTGTTTGTATTTCTCATCAATTTTAAGTAATCTGTAGGAATTATAATTGGTGGAAAACTGGGAGTTCCGGCGCTACCTGAGGAAGATCTACTTTCAGCATTAAGAACGAATAAAAAAAGACGAAAGGAAAGAAGATAAGGAAAGAAGGCAAAGAAGGAAAGCAAATCAAAATTTAAAGTCGTACAATAATGTGCTGGGCAATAAACTTTTTCAACGTCAGAAGCCAATTCTGACGTTGAAAAAGTCCCGAAACTGACTTTAAATATATTTTAAAATTTAAACGTTACTTTTATTACTCTAGTTGACGAAAGCGTTATGTTACGCCAAAGATAGCTGTTTTAATAGACAGAACGTAAAAAATAATACCTCTGGATACTATCGGTTTAGCCTACAAAATATTGTCTTTAAACCTATTGCATATTTCGCAAACCTATTTTGCCTACAGTACAGGTGACCTACGCTTATATACTGACTGACTGATTTACTGTAAATAGATATAACACGTTAATGCTGCTAAGATTGCTCGTGGCCTAGATCTTATAGAAATATGGCTCTTTAACTAATATTTGTTATTTGATACTCTGACACTGGATATTAATTCGGATTGGTAGAATTGTTTCGAACAGCATACTAGCATATATTTAGTATTAGATTTCTTGTATTTCTGATCAGTTTTTTAATTATGGCGTTTCGAGCGTGCCATTTTCTTGTACATAAAGTTTCTCTTATGGTTTGACTGTAAGCCCGACGGTTATAGGATCGACTCCGTTTCAATGTAATGATTTTATTCCCTCTTTTCCTGCTCTGGTAACAAGACTAAGCGCGATGGTAAGTTTCGTCACACAAAATGCAATGTCTCGAAATTGGGCCGTGGGTGCGTGGTCTTATCACCAGGCTTTCTTTAACCGTGCTATATGCGGGATACAACGTTAAGCTAAGAGTCTTATAAATAATTATAGTTAAGTTACAATGAAATATGAATCTTAATTTCAAAAATGGACTCTGTCATAGCGCCGGGATACATGCGTAAACGAAACGAGAGTTGTCAATTCGATTTCCAGACGGAAGAGTAAATTAATTAAAATTTTCATTTCCTTGCTCTGTTAACAGGGCAAATCGCGGCGTTGAGTTTTACGGCGTTCAGTCAACACCCAATGCGTTGAGAATTCAGCGGAAAGTATTTAAACACTAGGTTCCCAAATTCCTTCTGCATGCGGTCTGTGTGCGGGATATAGCATGAACCTAAAAAAAAGAATTATCTTTACATATGTTTAAAAACTGAAGCTACCCTACTGTCCTTCCACATATTTATTACTCTCTTAACATGAACCTACCTAACCTCCACACAAAAGCAATCTCCAAGTCAGTACAGTTTTGCAATCCACTCAGTACTATCAGAGTTCACGCGCTACACCACGACGCTATTGAGTTATTTGACGTTTTGACTAATTTACACGCAACGTTGTCACTCTGTGACATAAATGCATTTGGCAAGTCCATGGAAAAGATGATTCATTGTATTGAGATTTAATTACTAGCTTCGTTTAGTCGTTTTAGGAATTGAAATCAGCTTCACGCTCTATCCTGCATACAGCAGGATAGGCAGAGTTAGAGTTTAGTGTAGAGAGAGTTCTCCACTTTCCGTCGAATTTGGCGAGGCATTACGTATGTAAGTGGCGTAACTCAGTGCTGAGCTTTTGCATTGATGCCAGAGTGAAGAAGTGAAAATATTAATAATAATTAATTCCTTCGAGTGGGGATCGAACTCACAACCGTCGCGTCATAGTAACAGCGTCAGCGCCACGAAGGCCTCACTCCGGACGGTTTCAAGCACGTTGTTAATATCATTAGTATTACTTTAATACAGTTGATTTAGTTGGTCGTGACAAACTGTTGTGTTGGTAGCGGTTTGTGGTCAAATATTATTTGCTTTTGTTAATTGAATAAACAAATTATTTAACCATTCTAAAATGACATTGTTCATAAATATGAAGCTAAATAAAAATATTTCATTCTTTCGAAAACGATTCGAAAAGGGACAAACGCGTCATACTTCAACAATAAACTTCTCAAATAAAGTTCTAAAAATGTGGAAAAATCATTTACTAAAGTATCATAATTAGGAAGCCATGAGGCCAGGGACACAAGTGCGCGCCTGTAACCGCGACAGTGGGAGTAATTAAATATTTCATATATTCATTTCCACGGTCTAGAATCGAGGCAATGCGTGACGTTAAATTCCGCTACTCAAGACATTGCGTCTTGAATAGCGGAGCCTCCAGAATTAACCGAAAAGTGGGGAACGCAAGTGTCTTAATGGGTACGGAGTATATTAACACTAGGTTCCCAGATTCCCTCTGCCTACCCTGGTACTGAACGAAATTAAAAACATGTGATTAAAGATAGACCTACTATTGCCGCATACATTCGTATAACATAGTAAGAAAAATAAAAAAATCCTTATTTCACAAACTTTTTTACTTTATCTAATAATAATTCATTTTGTCATTAGTATAAACTATGAGTAGTGTTTAAAGTAAAAATATGTGCGTTATCAGTCCAAGCGTAAACTGCACCGTCTTTGTTTCCTTTGAGGTTTGACTAATAGATAGATAGGTACATTTATATAGCAATATATCATTTAATTTATTACGTATTATAAGTGATTTGATTGTAAGCGACGATTGTGGATTCGATTTCCACAAAATATAAAAAGACAAGAGCAACGTTGATATCCGCCGCAATCAAAAATTTTGGCGATTTGGTCTTAACACTAAGTTCTCTCTGCCATATATATAGAATAATAATCATATCGTTTTAAGCAGTATCTCATAAATTGGGCGAAAACTTATTCTTTCTGTTAAATGCTAAATATAGAATAATAGATGAACCTAATAAAAACATAATGAAATTTCAATTAACCCTTAAGAGCTATAATGAATTACATAACCCACTAAGACTATAGTGGGTGTAAAAGCACCTTATTTTTAAAAGTAAATTGTGAACAACTTACTTTTAACAGTTAATTTGCACCTTTAATAAGTATATTTTTATATAGTTTTGTAAAAATCTCAGAAAAAAGAGGGCACCATAATATTTTCTTTTTATAACAAAATGAAATCCAAATACAAATCAAAAGTTTTTATTTCCGTTTAATGGAATATGTTGCCTTTAACCTGATTTAATAAACTATTAATAGATATTTTATCTTCGAAAATGTAACTAAAAAAACTTTACATTCTTAAGGAGCTTTTAGTTTCTCAGTTATTTTAAATACTTTCATTTACAAAGTCTTCTCGTACAAAAGAGGCAGAAGGTCTACTAAATTGTCATCATTTTAGATTATCGTAAAGAATATCTTCTTCTAATAAGTCCTCTTCGTCAGTCGGCCCGTCGGCAGCTTTTCAAATTTTCGTAGATACTACTTAATACTACATATTTTTGTAGACTCGTACTAAAAAGCAGCTAGCATGGAAAATGGAGATTACCATTTTCCATGCTAAATCTCCATTTTCATTCATTCAATAAAAATCATAGAGAAGGTAAACATTTACGTTTTTAATCAATATAGTATAATAATTTAACACCCGGGAGGCAAGCGTCTGTTAAGAATTGCGCATGCAAACGACCACTATCCTCGCGTGTTCAGGAACTCAGGAGGATAAACAAAAGTGCAAAGCGCTGTGACAAAAATTAAACAGTGTAGCGACTGAAATCGAAATTTACCTGGGTATTTTTACACCCATATAGCCTTTAAGGGTTAAAATTAAAATGCTTTAAATTCTTGACCTCCAAACTAAATTGTAATATCTTAAAAAAAATGGCCCACTTTTGTTTTACTTGGGAGAAACCGATGTCAGTATTGTATACATTCAGGCGCCACCCAGACACCAACACCCATTGTTAAGTATAACTTTGAAGTGTAAACAAATGATTCTTTTACCCATTTTACTTGGAATTGACATCTTCAATGATCGACTGAAGTTTTTATGCGTGGTCACCATTATGAGGCAGAAAATTTGTGAAATGGTCACGCAAATTTATAAAAATCTTTAAATTCTTTAATATTATTACAGATGGGTTATCTTCATGGTGTTTTCGGACAGCGTTTCACTGTAAGCGGGTCGACTGTGTGTTCGATATCCATAGCCAAATGAGGATAGAAATCAATTAAAAGATTAAATTTAGAATATATTTCGTAACAAATATAATTAATTTAGTCTCATTTCTTGGCTCTGGTAGATGAAACGCGGTATTGAGTGCCAGTCAACAGTAAAAGTCACTCTTTGTCTCGGAAATTGAGCGGAAAGTGGGGAATGGAGTGTCTTAACAATAAGCTCTTTCTGCCTACCTTATTATGCTGAAAAAATGTAATGCTGCTTTTATATTCTTTATTATTTTGATATTTTTAGATTTTTTTGTAAATTTTGGTAGTGAAAATCTACGATGCAGTTTGTTTATCTTAAAATATAATGCGAAAAAAAATATTTGTAAAAACAAAAACCCCGCTAAAACTAAAATGAAAATAAACAAGTCCAATAGTTTATTAGGATTAACTTTTGGGACCTCTTTAAATTATGCGGGGTTCCTGGTAAAGATTTTATTGATTGAAGAATTACTTATAGGTCCCGACTGTTAATCCTAATAAACTATTGGACTTGTTTATTTTCTTTTTAGTTTTATGCATTCGGGGTTTTAGTTTTTACAAATATTTTTTATTTATCACTTTTTTGTTAGAATTCATTATGGTAATCATAATCATGATATACCTTTTTGAAATCCTCGTACTCAGCTCTTGAATTTGAGACCTATATTGTGGTATTCGAAACGATTTTTTTTTCACTAAGTCCAATGGCGTCCCACAGCCGCCATAATTGTTTTTATTTAACGTCACCTATTGTATCTAAGAACACTTGGGCTACTAGTACGAATCTAGCGATACCTCAATTATGTAAATCCGTTCAGCGGTTCTGGAGATATGACGTAATAAAGAATAATACATACATACAAGATACCCGCGAAAAACATAACCCGGCATAAACATAAACATAACATAGCAGTCGGGAAAAATATTATAAAGGTATATTCATATCTAGAAATATAAATAAATTTAAAAATATTCGTGAATGGATATCGAACCTAAAATCCTTATAAACGATACTAACTGCCCAAAAGTGGCGTCAACAATTTTTTCTCAAGTCATTTCAGAACAGACAGACGTGGACATTATTTGAGGTCCTTCAAAAGTAACACGATTCTTTTAAATTCTGTGTAAACAATAAAAAAAAATAAAAAAAAATCGTCGAGAATGAAATATGCACTTTTGTCAACACGAAGCTGTCAAGGGGAAAATTTGCGTTATATTTAAATACTTTTTTTAAACCGTCACTAATTTACGATGACAAGACTTGTCAGTCACTGCGCTGTGTCACTTTCGTTTTTATTTTAAACACTTTAAAAAACACTTAGCCATTGAAAATTCTTTTGAAAATTATATTAATAACATGATTTTTATTTATGGAAAGTTCGTTATACTAAGAGGTTATTATGAGAGATATATTTGCTTATTTCGAATAATATTTAATTTAAATAATCATTAATGCGAGTATAGGACCGTCTTGGCGCAGGGGGACTGCGTTTGAGTGTAAACGCGACAGTCGTGTGTTCGAATTCCACTCAGGGTAATGATTTTTTTTCACTTCCTCGCTCTGATAACAAGATGGACTGCAATGTTAAGTTCCACCACTCAACATAACATCAAAACCTGTCCATGTCCTGGTCTATGAGCTGCCTGCCAATGCTTTTATTTCATCTGCCCAATGTTTGGACAGTTGACCTTGTTTTCTTACTTTGTCCCTAGGATAATTGTCTTACTCCACATTTCTGTTCCACTGACTATCATTTGTCGTAATCACAACGGAGTGTGTCAACACTATGTTCCTAGGTTCCCTCTGCCTATCCTGTTATGTATGGGATATAGCGTTAACCTAAAAATAGTCAAAAACCTAATAAAAGTAGTAATCTCTTTATTACATTCTTGTATTGGTCTTTAGAGTTAAAACGAAACATCATTGATTGTACATTTAGTATTTTACTGACACAAATTGTTCTTTAATATGCAATATATCATCGTTTTGTAAGATTGTAATTTACATACTTTAAATAAACACCAAGATTCGTCTTTAAATAGTCATTAATCAGATTATTTGTATAAACGTCGTATTAACAGCTCCTTTATATTGATATTACACATTTACTATTGAATTTTGTATCTGAAGATGCATGTTTCATAATATACTCTTGTCCTATGATATGAAGCCGTCGTGGCACAGCATCTAACTGTAAAAATGACGATTTTGGGTTCGATTCTCCTTTCGGGAAATGAGATATTTTATATTTTTATTATCTTGGTCTGGTAACGAGTAAAAGCATTATGTTGAATTCTGCCACTCGAAACCCAATGTCTCGTAATTCGGAGGAAAATGAGGAATGGAAGTATCTTAATATAGTGTTTAACGTAGTCAGTAGGTTCTCAGGTTCCATTTGCCTGCTTTGCTGTGTGCCTGCTACGAGATACGTAATTAAGCTTAAAAAAAGGTAGCTATACTATATATCTACTACGTTTCGCTTTTTTTTTGCGGGATTAAATCAGAAAACCGAATGAAGCATTTCTCCGTTTTATTCTGCTCTCTTTAATTTATTTTATAACTGGCTCCTGGTTGCGCCTTCGCCGCGAAGGTCGAATGGAAATAACTAAGAATTGTGCCGAGTCGCCGAACTAGCTCTAACCGCAAACAGATACTGTGGGTTTCATAAAAAAATAACTTACTGTTATAACTTTATAGATTATAGTCCACCTCAATAAGTAGTGCTATCCACCACAAAAAGAATTCTTTCAATTTGAACCAGTAGTTGCTGAGATTAGCGTGATAAGCTAACACTTTAGCTTTATAATATTGATACTAATAGTAAGTCAGGGAAGCACTCACCCTGGTTTATAATCAAGTTAAGAATATGTTCATGGTCTGATACAAATTAAGTATAAACAGCAATTTAAAAAATTAAAAACATACAATCAACGCAAAAAGTTGTTTTTCTTAAAGAATATATACATTAATAGGTATGGATATTGATATTGTATTTCATTGTCAACTACGAATAGAATAGGAAAACATCATAGATTATACATATGAGCACATTTCATACCAAAACTTTCCCCTAAAAAAAGATTCGAACCAGTTACAAAGATATCTTCATCATATAATTTAGTCATACTATTAGCATAACAGAGGCGAGACCTCGTCCGTCTGTCACAGTCGCAGCTTGTTACTTGTCTCGTGAATATGCTAATGCTGACCAAATGGCCGCGACCAAAAGCAACATAAACTTAGATGATAGATAAAACCGCTGGTCAGCCACTTTGTGGTGCGATTTACTTAGAATAATGGCTACTAGCTTCTGCTCGTGACTTCCTTCGCTTGAGAGGAAAGTTACGATTAGTAATTTACGTTTTTTTTAGCTTAACGCCCATAGTGTTCTAAGCCGAGGAAATCAGGGAACCTAGTGTTAAGACATTCCGTATCCTTTAACCCTAGATAGATAACCATATTTCACTGTACACTAAAGATAACCTATACGTCACCTCGACGTGCTTATTTTTGAGTAAGCATATTTTGGATTATATATATATATTAGGCTTATGAATGTAATATTATATCTTAATATATGTATTAATAGAATATATAAATAAAATATGTTACAGCTTTTTTGATATTTTATAAGGAAGAATAATAAAACCAAGTACTTCTTACTGTATAAAACTCAAACATTTAATCTCTCCTTGAATTTTATAATTTATTATGTAAAGTTTTCAAAATATTTCTTTATGATCTCTATAATGTACAAAACCTAAACTTAGTGGCCGCCAACGATCTTTTATGCTTTTGAAAATTTGAAGAATTTCTGAAATCTCAATTTTTTAATAAATTGTTTATATCCAAGGGTTTTACTATTGGTGGAGCAGTCACCTCAAAGTATTTGGCTTCACTATGTACTCAATCTTTTAGTCTTCAATTTTACTGTCGATCTTTGAATCCCGTCGTCGATCATTTTGTAAAACGATTGAAAACGATTGATTTCTACAGAGTATACAAGTTCGTAACGACATTATATTGTTTATTGTGGCCTATTACATGTATAAAAATTAATAAAAAATATGCATATTTAGTCTCAAAAAAATGGCAAAAATACTTTTTCCTAAAAGTTGAAAAACTTAGACTAAAGATAACCATACGTCACTTCGACGTACGAAATATTTTTCATTGAAAATACTGACGAAACTTACCGAAACGATATGAGTGTACCTTGCAAGCACCGATGGTCAACTGAGTTGGCATGTACGGACCGTTCAGTGACACAAACAACCATCGAATTATATCGATTCTTAAGAATCTATTACGTCGATTCGACGTAGGGTCTTCTAATCTAAGGTTAAGATACTTCTGATCACCATTTTCTGGTTAATTCCGAATTCGGTATTATGCGTTGAGAGGCGGAACTCAACGTCAGGGCGAGAAAATGAAAATAATAAATATTTAATTTCCTCGAGTGATTATCAAAACCATAACTTGTCGCGTTTACACTCGCACGCTTATGTAGCTGCGCCGAGAGTGGCTGCACGACGACTACTAATTTACTTATTTATTTATTTTCAGTAAGTAGAAAAAGCGAGCTGTTGGTTTTGCTTTTCGGCGGTGCGTAGAAAATGTAATATTTTTAATACTAGGTTCCCCTATCCTGAGACCTTATTCACTTTATTCAGTACCCATATGATTTTTATAGATGTAATATTCACACATAATTTCTAGTTCTTTTAGCTTTACGCTATATCTTGCAGATAGCAATGTGGGCAGGGGTAACGTAAAGGCACTCCGTTCCCATTGAGATACTCCCATTCCCCTCTATTCGTCGAATTCGGAAGGTATTGCTTGTTAAATGGCGGAACTTAACGCAGAACTTTACCTCGTTACTAGAACGGGGAAATGAAAATATTAAATATTTCATTTTCTTAAGTGAGAATCGAACCCACAACTTGTCTTGTTTACGGTCGAATGATCTCGGTCTATTTTTTTTGTTAAACTACTTATATCTACTTCCTATCTAACATAATTAAAAAAAAATGATGAGGCCAGTCGTGGTGCCGGGGCACAAAGTGTGACTGGTTGTGGGTTCGATCCCCACTCGAGGAGATAAAATATTTACTTAAATTTATATTTCCATTTCTTCGCTCTGGTATCGAGGCAAAATGCGGCGTTAAGTTCTGCCACTCAACACGCAACGCCAGAAAGTGGGGAACGGAGTGTTTTAACACTAGGTTCCCAAGAAAAATTATTTAGAAGTTATTTGTTTTGCCGATTTCGTACTGTACTTAATGTACGTAAAAAACAATGTATTTTTTTAATAATTTTGGTAAATATCTAGTCTTAAGAAAAAAAAATTAAACAATTAAAAACATAAAAATTAAAGGTGTTACTATTTTCAACCTAATTTGCGGGACATTGTGGAAGGAACCTTCCTTCCTTCAGTGTAATTTGAAACTTAAAACAAGTATAAAAAAATTAAATATAGGTACTTTACTACAACGAAGTATTCACATTTGTTAAAACAAAAACAATTTCGCAATAAAATATTTCTAACATCTGCAATTTTGTTTCATATTAAGTAAATGGACGTCGACATCTGTATATGGAAGACACCACTTAGTTCTGAAGATACTGTCCCAAATGCATTAATAGGAACCTTTTTAACCATATTTGACATTAAGTATGGTATTTTTCACACTCAATTCGGTTTCTCAATCTGTCAAAGATAAACCAATTAATATAATTTAAAGTGACGCTATTTCTCATATAACAGCCATATGACAGTCGATGTTTTAGTGATGAACTAGTTGCTATCTGATATTTTGTTGGTATGATACTTGAAGATTTTTGATAAATCCTCTTTTAGTGCCTTACAGTCCCTAAACCTGTAATAAATTTCATCTTTTTAAATTCAGAAGTTTTACCCTTGTGTTCTCTGTTAGTCACTCAGTAACGGAATAAAATTTATATACCTGAATAGATATACTCGATTGTTTTTAGTTAATAGGTATTATATGGGAACTGGTATTGCTAATATTTTCAGCGTTTCGAGGTTAAGAAAGTGAAGATTATGATTTTTGATTGTGAGGTAGAGGCAGTGTATTTTTTTTTATTTTGTTATTATTTAGTACTTTATGTTAATCTAGAAAACGTTATAATTAGTTTTTTTTTTCTATTTTTTTTTTATTTATTTTAAAATACTTATCTGAAATATAAAAACATAGTTAAAAAATCGGTCAAGTGCGAGTTTGTAATAACTGCAATTATTTATTTTTAATATTAGTTTTTATCGGCAATATAAGTTCCATTTTTCGGATTCTTAACTTTATTTGTACCTACTTATTGCAAGTTCTCAATTCTGTCCAAATGTCACAAATGTATAGATCTACGGCTAATACCCTAACTTCATACTAAATTCGGCAAAAAACAATGCATAAATGCTCGTTCTTTTGTATTGCGTTTACTAAGAAACTTAATTTTGTATGTACTCATATTGACCTTACCGTAAGAAAAAATAAAAAAATATACTTAAAAGTGAAAGAAGCCACACTAAGTTCTTATTGTGCGTGTTTACGATACATCGCCGAGTGGAACGTTCAAGTGGCAAATATTGTGATTCTTTGTCGAGAAAAACACTTAATACGTCGCGAGTGATGAATGCGCGTACAAATAATCAATTAACATTCATTTGTACTGTGGAATTTCAATTGTTGCTCTGATATATGGGCTTTTTACATTTAATTTTCCAAATTTATTGATTTTATACTTAGCTAAATAGTATCTCTTGGTTGGGGTCGATTGTAAGTTCGATTCTCACTTGAACAATGAAATGATTAAGTATTATATTACCTCGGTCTGGTCGCGAGGTAAAGCGCGGCGTTGACTTCCTACACTCTACATTGCCTCGATAGTTACGCGGAAATTTGGTACGGAAATGCCTTATGAGAATGGAGTGTCTTAACACTAGATTACCTCGGCCTATCCCGCTCTGTTCAGGACAAAACGTAGAGCTATAAAGACTTATAAACTAGGAAATGATAATATTTCATACCCCCAAATGTGATCCAACCCACAGCTATCGCGATTATAATTATACGCTGTATTACTGCGCCACGATGGCCTCTCTCATATAAAAAAAAAACAAATTAAATCAGCTTCACCCTGTATCCCGCACACAGCAGGGTAGGCAGATGGAACCTGGTGTTATGACACTCCGTTCCCCACATTCCGCCGAGTTCTGGAGGCACTGCTTGTTGAGTGGCGGAACGCCGCGCTTTGCCTCGACACCAGAGCGAAGAAATGAAAATATAAATGTAAAAAAATATGTCACTTCCTCGAATGGGGATCGAACTCATAGTCGATTTTACAGTCACACTTTGTGCCTCTGCGCCACGACTGGCCTCAAATCTCTGACTCTCTTATATAAAAAAAATCAGCTTCACGCTGTATCCCGCACACAGCAGGGTAGGCAGAGGGTACCTAGTGTTAAGACACTGTTTCCCACTTTCTACCGAATTCTGGAGGCATTGCATGTTGAGTGGCAAAACTCAACGCCGCGCTTAGCCTCGACACTGGAGCGAAGAAATGGAAATATAATTTTAAGTAAATATTTCATCTCCTCGAGTGGGGATCAAACCCACAACCAGTCGGTTTTACAATCACACTTCGTGCCGCTGCGCCACTATTGGCCTAATAAGTTTACAATAATTAAGATAATCTACAAATTTCAGTGACACACAATCCCACAGTCTAACATTTTAATATAAGTATCGATCGATAGTATCTCCAATCACTGCTGTATCACAGAACAAGCCTATAAAATAAAATCTCACCGCCGCAACAGATCACAATCGCGAATATCTCGCAATCGGGTATGGTTGGTGCTGGAGGTAATTGGACAACTGTAGGCCTTTTGTTTAATTCTCAACTTGGGAACTTACTTTATATCGGTTTGGATATTTTTTTTTGTTAGCTTCACGCTGTTTCTCGTAAAATAGCATGTAATATGTAAAGGGAACCTAGTGTTAACTAGTATTATATATTGTGCGTTGAGTGGCGGAACTTAACGCTGTGCCTTATTTTGTTGCTAAAGACGGGAAATTTATAATACCAATGAGTGGAAATCGAACTCACAACCGGTGTGTTTAAAGCCCGACATGTGTCGTTGCGCTACAACGACAGCTTCATACAGATCCCAGTTCTAAATATTGAATATTGTATGTGTAAAAGTATTTTTGCGGAACAAAACGGAATATAAAATCACTCTCTATCATACAGAGTACAATTATGGGAAAAGGGTAACAGTGGAGATGACAACTGAATGTGAAATTTCACTCGTAGTCATCGAAATCTGCGATTCCATTAAACAACGTACGGCGTTGAGTTCAGCAACTTTGAAAATTTACCTTTAAAGTAGGGAGAGAATGTCGTTAGCTACATTAAAGTATACTGATAATAAATTTAGCAATATAATATTGTAAATCTAATATATAAATACTTTTGTAAACTTCCGTATTCATCGCGTTCACGTCCTTTGCACCACGACCGTGCGACGAATCTACTAGGCTTTAATAAAAGGTTATTAAAAGAATAAATGACGGACATTTATTCTTTTTCTTTATGGAGAATGCAGTGTAATTAATACTAAATAAAGTATCGAATTATATAAAGAAAAGAAAAAAATATACATTTTTAGGCTTCATAAGCTTTGCAGCTTCACGCTACATCCCGTATATAGCAAGGTACGCAGAGGGAGCTAGTGTTAAGACACTCTGTTTCGCCCTTTTCACCGAACTATTCGAGGTGTTGCGTATTGTGTCGGCCACTCAACTCCTCTTTGCCTTGACACCGGAACGAAGAAATAAAAATAACAATAAATAATAATTCATTCTCCCGAATGGGGATCGAACCCACAACCATCGCAACAGTCACGCCCTGCGCCATGACGGCTTCATAAGCTATAATTGATATATGAATAAGGAATACACGTTTGATCATTCAAAGTACCTACTTATAATCGATCAAGCAAAATGCTGTTGACTGTTGGCGCCTCGAAGAATACTTCAATTTATATTAGTTGAGTATTACCTGTGGTTAAGGTGCAATAAAATAATCAAGGTTATATTTGTTTTAGTCAGAAACAGAAGAGTTTTTATAGGGACGAAGTGTAGTAGGCATTAGGTTCCCAGGTTCCTTGTAACTAGCCTACTGCGAAATATAGCACGAAGCTAAAAAATATTTAATTTAATGGTACAGCGTTTTACTGCAAACGCGAAGGTTGTGGGCTTATTTTTAAGACAATGCGTAAAGATAAATAAAATTTAGTGCTAAGACACTCGTAGTGCTAAAACACTCCGTAACCTTTTGATAATTGTAGAACATATCAATCTATACAAGCATATCTTAGTACATTATCTACAAAACATAAACCCGAAAATGTATGCGCTCTATAAGCAGCATACTTCACTCCGAACAAAAATTACAACACCGAGAGAGCTCCATAGAAAAAAAAATGCAATTTCGACATCTTTCACAGTTTATAAAAAAACAAATATCACCGACGCCACTTCCATAAAAACGGCGTTTAACAGAACAATTCAAGTCGAAATCCGTCTTTAGAATGCAGTACAATAGTATCAAATAAACAGTCGACCGCGTGATTTTATCAACAAAAATATTGTATTGGAAAATGGCTTTCAACATTTCTCATATAAGGTTGAATATTCCATAAACAATTTAACATTTCGTAGTAATATCGTAACAATCGACAAACAAAACGATAATTTTTTCCCATAAGCCCAGAATGAATGACCATTTATCGTGTATTCGACGAAGTATACATCGAGTGTATACAAACACTTAATGACGCGAAAAGTCCAATGAAACTACCCATGTACGCTACCCACGCCCACGTACCACGTACCTACCGCCACCTACAGAGGTAGGTACCTCTGCATTCCTATGGAGTGTCGATCTGACCTTTGGTTGAGTACTGTGTTGGTATCAGCTTGATCAATCACTTTCATCGGTTAATAGGGTTGCTGGTTAAAAATGTATCTTCTGTACGTTTTCTAGTTTGGCACTACATCATAAGTAGAGAGAACCTTGTGATAAGACTTTCCTTTCTCCATGCATGGTGAGTGGCGTATGAGTGTGATGCAACTCTGCGATTTTTTTTATAGAAATATTTTTTTTCATAAAATAATTTAGGTATAATTATTTCTATAAAAATATTCGCAGCATTGCGTTGCGTATTTTGTTCTCGGAATCATTCGTAAAGAAACTTGAAAAAGGAAAATATTTTAAATATTGAAGGCAATTTTCAAAACCATCCATGGTCATGGTTATGGGTTCAATTCCTATTTGGATGAAAGAGCTATTTTCATATACCCGCTATAGTAAAATAAAGTAAACTCCATGCGAGTTCCACTAATCAACCAGGCACCAAGCCTCGAATTTGAACGGAGAACGAAAAACGGAGTGTCTTATGGCCTTTCGTTTATTGACATCTATCTTAAGATTTAATAATCTATGAATGAGAGGCATCTCAAGATGCGTTTCAGGAGACCGATATATAAAATATGGATCTTTAAACTAGGTTTCTTCTGCGTATTTGGTATTTGCGATAAAGTTTCCCAAGTAAAACATATAATGATGTTCAGTCATGCAAGTCTCTATTGCGCCACAACTGCGTAAACTTATTAGATTAGAAGATATATTTTAATATTGCTTGACAACTTCAGGATATGTCTCGATCTGAAGTGTAATTAATATAAGTTTATGTTAATTTAAACTATGATATAAGCTATCGCAATCTCAAAATATAAACAGTAAATGTAGATTAAACTATCTAATAAATTATAATTATGAAACTTTCATATTATATAGAACAAGCCTTCTTTCGAGCCGGTGGTAGATTTAGGTATTTGACGATTCAAAAGACCTTGCAAAAGTGATATAACAACATATTTTTTACGGTGTATAGTCACTCCTTTTCCAAATTTTCGTCCAATTTTCGAAGCAACACGCTTTTTAGTGTTACCGGAGCATGGAAATTAATTGCACCGAGTGTAAATCGAACCCGCAACCGTCGTTTTTATAATAAAACACTATGCCGCTGCGCCACGATTATCTTTCAAACACAAAAAAAAACATAATTATACAAAAAACACACAAAAAATATATAAATAAGTTTAGTTTACTTTCACCTCGGGTCATGCAATGTTACGATCGGTCCGAAGATAGCCGTTCATTCGCAACCGCCGCACTATCAGCACCTTATCAGTAATTTAGACGTGTTCTCTAACTTATAGTCTTACCTATAGGGAAGTAGCGGGGTTAGGTTAATTGTATTTATCGTATCTCGGGTCCAGAGTGCATGGGAGCTTTTAGAAACTGTATTATTGGCGAGTAATAATATTTTTCGAGGCCACAAGCGTGTAATTGCGACTATTGTGGGTTCGATTGTTACTTGAGGAAGCGAACCATATAATATTTCTGTTTGCCTCGCTCTGGTAACAAGGCGAATTGCGGCATTTAGGTCTGACACTCAACACCAGAAGAATTCGGCGAAAAGTGGGAAACAGAAATGTTTTAATAGGAATAATGTCTGAACACTAGGTTAGCAATAGAGTGTCTGAATACTAGATTCGCAAATTTCTTATGCTTTTGGTTAATTTTAATACAAGAAATGTGCAAAAAAATAATTATTAACGGAAGAAGGAAGAAATACTATGAACAAATAAAAAATACGACTATAATAACTTAATATTAGAATAATTCAACCTATGAAATAAGTAGATGTAGAACAAACACTTATCATTATTTTTTGTAATCTCACGCTGTATCCTTCGCATAGCATTAGGTTAGGGAAAGGGAACCTAGTGCAGAGACATTCCGTTCTCTCCGCTGAATTTTCGAGGCATTGCGTGTTGAGTGGCGTAACTCAACGAAGCGCCTTGGATTATTATCAGAGGGAGGAAATGAAAATATTCCAGGGGTCAGTTGTGGCGTAGGAAATCCCCTCTCGAGGAAAGGAAATATTCAACGGAAAGAGAGGAACGGGGTTCCTAATATTAGGTCCCCTCTGCCTACCCTATTGTGTGCGGGATACAGCGTGAAGCTGATAATAAAAAAAAATTGCCCAATGGAAGTCGAACCCACAACCTTCGCACATATTGTTGCACTGTGCTACGACGACCTCAATGATATAAATCGATGTTTAGAATCAAAATTTCTCAAAATACAACTTTGAATGACTAACCAGATTTTTTAAGCACAAGAGCATGCCTCCGTAACAGCGGAAGGGATTAATTACAAAGTAGGCAAATAAATTATCGTTTATATATTCCTAGAAGGCTGGCCGGCTCAAATACTTCCTGTTTCTTTCATCCAGGATTTAGATATTGGAAGTCAATTCGATTTATTTGCTGGTTTGCACCTGTAGCTTGTTTCTATGGCTGGTTCAGGATAAGACCCGGGTGAAACTTTTTAATTTTTGTACATTTTTTTTTGTAATGGATAAGCATAGATTTTATTATAGACGTTGCGGGTTATGTGACGTAACACAACGCCCCACTGTGTTTTAGAAGGGCGGAAAAAATATTATAATTTTATTATATATTATAATTTTATTATAAACACGAATTGCCGTAACTATGTCCAATTAAGTGGAAGGAAATAAATGTTGTATAAAATGTATCACTCATAAAAAATTCTTTATCTATGTATATTTCTACTCTAAAGTAAGTACGGACGTATTTTACGTGAAAACGTTGATGAAAAATTACATACTTTGATAAATTTTATAGAATTCTTATCACTGATTTATCATAATTTTTTATAA